>CAJPEX010006203.1:0-13420 GCA_905338405.1 Notodromas monacha | reverse complement strand
TTCGAATTTTTCAAATTTTCTGGAACGGATTAAACGATTTCCCATACAAGTCTATGGGAAATCGTGATTCGCAGTAAGAACGTTTCGTACTAAGAACGTAGCTCCGGAACGGATTACGTTCGTAGTGCGAGGTACCACTGTATGCGCTAAATACGAGGCAAGCTTGATTTTATGTTTATTTTAAGTTGCTGCCACTGTATGAATTTATTTTGCTGTTATTTGTTCCTACATCAGTTATTTGTCAAATATTAACAAAGGTTAGTTGATGTACTGTATTTTATTCTGTTTGATTTGATATCTGTGGATTTTATTGTGAAATCAATGTAAATAGAGGATGCATTGGATGGATTTACTACTTGCGTCACCCTCTATTTTTGTTCATGCAAATCTTGAATGGCGCGCAATTCTGAGCCTTGGGATTATAAGCGCGCACCCTGAATCCGCATAGCAAATCGGGATTTATTTCTGGTAGCCTGGGAATGGATTGCGGCGGTGGTTCCCAGTCCTTGAGAGTGTCCTTTTCCTTTTGAATCAATTTCCGTTGATTGTTGTATGAAGGACAAAGCTAGGAGCTGCAAACTGTCTTTGGAAAGTTTGGGTCATTTTTCATTTGAGTTTGGTGGAGTAAGGATCTCCCAAATTTTATCTTAGAATTTTTGGGTATTTTGACTACCTTGCCTGGGTAGCTCGACTCAAGTGTAATGTCATATTTGAATGCATTGAATGTGTTATTCTGTTTGGCTGTGTCTGAAATGTTCTTGCGTGTTTCATATTTTTAGACAGAGCCATGAATCGGTAATTTTGGAAATTCCCTTGCGGGATCCAGTTGAGTGTCTGATTGTGTGGGTGTGATCTATAATACATCAGAAGTTAGTTTTTGGGAAGCTTCTTGTTTTGATCCCTCACAATTAGAATCGTCTCACATCAGTAGTTGTTGTGGCAGATAGGCACCCGGGTTAATTCCCGCAACTCGTCTGAAACCAACTACATCTGGGGATCCTGCTTGGTGAGCCACATATCCGTCTACTTCTTACCTGCAACTTCCTCCTGTTGTCAACTGGGAGGCGGACTCATCAACAGCCGGTGTTCAGGGGTCCGCACAAAAGCGGAATCAACCCCCAACAAAGTTTGAAAAGTTCCACTGTAAAAGTAATCCAAAACTGTGCAAAGATCCAAGAGACGAACTCTTTCACGGTCCTTTGGACCGGATCTGTTTTAGTTGGTCGGTAACTGGTGTTAAAACAGTAAACAGTTTGTGAAAATCCTGTTGAGAGATCTCCAGGTCAGTTTGCAAAACTGAAAAGTCCTGTGTGTCGGAACAGGCCAGCTGTCGGGAATTGTCAAACAGTAGCTGTGAAGTCAATAGTTTGTGAAGTGAAAACCCCACCAACATCATGTCTCTGGCGTCCAGACAGGACTACGGCAGCGCTACTTCTGAACATGGAAGGAGCAGCAAAAGCAGCCAGAGACAAACCCGTCAACAACAAAACCTTTCAGCCAAAGAAGGACAACGCTCCCACTACAGCCTAGAAGAAATCATCAGGAAGTCTACAGAACTGCTGCTCTCCATTGAGCAGTTTCTTGGTGAGTCAAGCAATGATCCCAGGCATGGGCAGAAATTGTTAGATAGGGTGGGAATTTGGCTTGGTCACGGTAAAATTAGGCTGGCGGAATTAAAAGATCCTAGTAGAGCAGGGCACCGTGATCAAGAATTAGTAGGGGAAGGGGAATGGGGAGCAACTCAAAAGAGTCTGTTGCTCAGGAAGCAGAGTCTTGAAGCCTTTTTGGCAGACCTGGTAAAGGCTGCGGCTCAGACTTCTGTACCTCAGGTGAATCACGCTGAGAGTGTCAAGGAAAGTCGGTCGAATGTTTGCAAACGTAGGGAAGATGAGGCTGATGTTGCATGTGATGTTTTGGCAAATATTTTGCGCAAAATTGTTTTGAGTACTGCAAATGTTCCGCGCTCTTCTCCTCTGCGAAATGTTTTTGATGCAAACTTTGAGAAACCGGCGCAATTGTTGAATTCTGTCAAAAGTATTGCAAATCTGCATCAAATGATGTCAGTAAAATTTCGTGCTCTCAATGTCAAGTTTGTGGAGTTCTTGACAAAACTGAATGAGGGAGTACTCAGAGGACAACTTGAGCGGATGGTTCTTGAAGCAAGCCGCGTGTTCGCGGATGAATATTATGAGGAAGCTGTCACTGATGGCAACCTGCAATTTGAAGACCTTGCTCTGCTTGCAGAGCGAGGCAAAGATTTGATTGATGAAGCCCAGGCGGCTCTTGAGAAGCCTGTGGTGAGAAAATTGGAAAATGAAATGAACAGACCTTGACCACAAGATGGCAAGGAATCTGAAAATGGTTTGATGCTGAGGTACCTTGCTGATAGCAGGACCCGAGCACAAACTAATGGGCAGTGGACTGGCAATCCTACTGAACCCAATGGACCAAGGCTTGGCAAACCTTGCGATCCTGAAGAGCAGGAAGACAAGATTTTCTCTGACTCAGAAATGTCCAAAAGCGATTCAGAATATTCCTACAAATCCGGACAAGAAAGAAATAGGGCTGGCAACCCTAATGAAATGAAAATCTTGACCAGACAAGTCACAAAGTTGGCAGTCTTGGCAAGGAAAACAGCTAAGGCTGTAGAAAAATGTGTGAATAAAAAGGAGGAGACGGCTTGGCCTGATCCTACCTTAAACAGAAAGAAGTTCTCTGGGAAAACAATTGAATACAGTGAGTGGAAGGACTACTTTATACACAATGTCCAAAAACACCCACAGTACTCAGAGACTCAGAAATTGTCTACTTTAAAGGCAATGTGTGAAGGCAAGGCCCTAGAGGCACTCAGCCATGTGGAAAACAGTGAAAATTCTGTCAAAACGGCACGGAAAATTCTGGACTGCAGATATGATCATTCTGTGGTCCAAAATGCGGAACTGACGGCCAAGGTAAATTCCTTGAAGCCTCTGAAATTAAATAATTTGAAGGATTGGGACAATTACAGTTCCTTAATTGGTTCCGTAATAAGACAATATTTGCTCTCCCACCCCAACAAGGGATTTGGAATGATGATCGATTTATTGGTCTCAAAAATGCCCAACTCAAGTTGATTGGCATGGGTTGACAAGATCAAGGATCTTGACCCTGGTATGATGAGTAAAGAAAAAATCCAGATGTTACATAATTTTGCAACTAGAACCGCTGATAAATTGCGGATGTCTGGAATTAAACCTCAAGACGAAACGCTAGCTGGAAAGTCCGAGGTAAAAACTGAAACAAAAAAGAAGTATTCCAAGGAGGCTAAGTTCTCTGTGGAGGAAACTCCTAAAACATCCAATAAAGTATCAGAAGGGCCAGAATGCCCCATGTGCCAACAGAAGCACTATTTGAGTAAATGTGGAGTATTCTCGAAACTGGAAGTGGATGATTGAGCTGTTAAGGCTAAAGACTTTTTTGTTTGTTTCGGTTGTTTGGGAAGACATTGGAAGGGGAACTGCAAAAGGAGGCAGCAATGCACCTTTGAAGGTTGTACTATTTTCATCATCCCTTACTTCATGGAGCAAAGTTATGGTCTAAGGCCAAAGCCAGTAAGACACCCGTCGCACCAGTTTTGTCTATGATAGAGGTGCCATATATGGCAACTCTGGAGGCAACTTCTCCGTTTGAAACTCGACAAACACTTCGATTGATTGCCCTGGATGTTAAAGGTCCAAAGGGGATCAAGAGAGTGAATGCTCTTCTGGATACTGGGTGCAGAAGAACTACTATTGAAGACAAACTAGCCAATGAATTGGGGATACAAGCTCTCTCAGTGGGAAAAATGCATTTGCAAACCGCTTTTGGAGTAGAAGAATGCCTGATGAAAAATGTAAACTTCTCATTCAGAGGAGCAGGCAAAAATTACTGGTTCAGAGCCAAAAATGCAGCCTCTGTAAAAGATCTTGTCACCCCTGAAGTGACTTTTGATTGGAAAGGGTGGGTGACCAAGAACCCCAAGTTTGCCAACATCAAATTGGCGGAAAGCATAACCAGAAAGGCTCAATTGATAGTGGGCAGGGATGAAGAGATTTTGATGATGGCTATGCCTGACTCAGTCAGGTCAAATGGTCAAGTCCTTGCCTACAAAACCCCATTGGGGTGGACAGTGGCCGGATGTATAAATAATTCAACTGGTCACGTGAATGTGGTGACCCACTACTCTGTTGATGAAACCAAGCATCAAGACAGAGAATTGTTGGAAGAATTTAAAAGATTCAACTCCCTAGAGGAGATTGGGATCAAGGTGCAACCAGACGGGCTAAAACATGATCAAGTTTGAGATCTGGATGAAATGCAAAAAAATTTAGAAGTAGTGGATGGGAGTTTCAGAGCTCCAATGCTCTGGAAACCTAACCCAAACATCCCGGCGTCGGTTGGCCAAGCTGAAAGGCGGGCTATGACTATGGCAAATTGCCTAAAGAGAGATCCCAAGCTGCTAGAAATAGTTTGCAAGGGTTTTGAAGATGATGTCAGAAAAAAGTACATCTCTCCAATAACATTGAAAGACAGGAATCAGTTGATGGCGAGTGCATCTCATTGGGTTCTCCTGTGGATGATTGTCACTTATCCTGATAAACCTGACCGGCCAAGAAGAGTCTTGGACGCCACCGCAATCAATGGTGGTGTTTCCTTGAACTCAACTTTGAGAAAAGGCCCACAAGTGCAGCCTACAGTTACCGGGGTATTAATGCAATTCAGACTGAAAAAGATTGTAATCAATGAGGACGTAACAGAAATGTTCCCGCAGATCCTGGTGAAACCAGCGGATCAGAGTAAGCTGATGTTTGTGTTTAAAGATCCCCAGAAAGGTGACGAGTGGTATGTCAGCAATAGACATATCTTCAGCGCAACTTGTTCACCAGCCATAGCGAATTTTTGCGTACGCATGGTTGGCAAATTGGAAGGGGGGGAGGATCCCGTTTTGAAACGGATCACCACCAAATCAATTTATGTTGACAATCTTTATGCTGGGTTTGACTCGGCAAAAGATGCAAAAGCTGCAGTCAATAAAATCGACGCAGCAATGGGAAAGTACTGCTTCATTTTAAATAAATGGAAGTTAAATCATCCAGATGCTTTGGCAAACATCCCTGCTGAAAGAAAAGAGAAAGATGCAGTGGAAGTTAAATCTGGAGAGAAAGAAAAGGTCTCCAAGGCTCTCGGCTTACGCTGGGAGCCAAGAGAAGATAAGTTCGGATTCTCCTGCAGAAAAAACATCACTGCAGAAGGCAAGTTGAAGGAGAAAGGCAACCTAATGGTTGCTGAGTATCTATCCATTTACAGTGTCTGGTTTACGGTCATTCCCCGTCCCTATTTCTGTTCCAGACTGAATTGCATCATGCATGTCTGGTTCATTCTGAATCTATTTAAGGTCCGCAAAGTGTATATCTGGTATTCATTGTTGGTCTGGTGTTTGTTGCAGTCACATAGAAATATATGAACTCACCTCTTTATAACAAGAAGTCTTTATTCACTTGAAAACTCGGGCTATAGGAAAGAAATCTTCTCCACAAAAGTTTATCCTTGGAAAGTAAATCTTTATTGGATTAATCGCTTCCAGAAGAAGACGTTCTTCTTGAACTGCGATAGTGTCTTTTATTGATCTTTCTAAAATAAGGATAACATAATTTGGCGCAGCTGAGATTTCCTTTTTGCCCCGGGTGAGTGCTTACAGCAAAAAGCTTAAATAGCTAAACAAGTGCTTCGAAGAAAAATAGTAGAAGACTAAGTGCTCCAGACCTCCGCAGGTACACGCAAAAAGTACCTTTGAATATAGCGTCTGTGAAAAAGTGAATTTAGCAGTGAACGTAGGGAAATTTTCTGCTGTGGCATCTGGCACTGCTGCGAACGCCTCATCGCTCAACATGTTGCAAGTGTTAGATGTGAACGCTGTAGTGGATAGGAAACTCCTCGAGATGAATCCGAAAGAGAAGGCCAAAGTTGCTGCTACGCCAAAAAAGGAATTAGAGAAAGAAATAGAGCAACTTGAAGGTCAGCTTAATGCCAACCCTGGCCCTGCTCAAGAGGTGAAAGATGCACTCAGAAAAAGAATTGAAGATATTAGAGCAGCTGACGGTCCGCTGGCGACCGTAACAACAATCTTAGAGGTCCTGGAACCTAATCTAATAAAGATAAGTCTCCACGAGAAGGCTATCAACGATCCTCAACTATTGTTGTTTTCAAAACAGCTGAAGGAGGAGTTGAAAATTAAAAAGCGCAATTTTGCCGATGGTATGGGTATCAGACAGGCTCTGGTGGCAAATGAATTAAGTCTTGACCAAATTACAGAGCCTAGCGCGGATGAGGTAGTTTTCTACAATGTTGAGCATTTAAAGAAGTCCAGATTGCCTAGCGTAAGTGCTCAACAGGCCTCAATCGAGATGAATCAAATTTCGTATTTCGATGGGAGTGGTTCCCTGAATTGGCAGGAGTGGTGGGCAACTTTTCAAAGTGCCCTGTATGACGGCATTTATTCGGATGAGAGCATCCAATCCAATTTGTTGAGTAAGCTTTGGGGCGAAGCGCAGATTTACGTAACGTCTATCCAAGGGCTTACTTCAGCCCATTACAGAGTAATAGTGAAGACATTGCAGGATATGTTTGGGAGGCGAGTGCTGACAAATTTGATGAAGGACCTCAAGAGGATGAGACAGGCTCCCGGTGAGCAGGTCCAGACTTTTGGGGCTAGAGCGAGTCAGACGAGCCGGGAACTTTCTCCTAGGCAACGCCCCGGGAAATTTGAAAGTGATCCGTCGGGAAAACCAACCTGCTGCCCTCCTGCCTAATAATTTTTACGTAAAGGAGTTCTGGGAGTATAAAGGTAAGCAGGACTTTCTAGATGGATTCCTTCTCTTGACTTTTATGGACAGACTCGTTCCCAAAATCGCCAGTGCTATACGAATTACTTTTGACAATTTTGAGACCGCCCTGAAATTTGCAATCTCTGTGGAGGATTGAGAAAGGGATCTAAATTCCTCTCGATCTTCTGCCCTACACCAACTTTCCCAATTGTGTCCCAAAACCCCTCCAAGTGCGTATGGTGGAAACGCGATGCCGGATATTCGATCCTCAACCATTTGCTATAGCTGTGGCCAAAAAGGTCACTTCAGAAGTGAGTGCCGCGCGCAGAATAAGGCAGCGACAAAGCTTACAATGCAAAAATTAGTGTATTTGGCCCCTGCAAGGGATGGCCGCGCGCCAAAATTTGCGAACTTTCAGAGAGAGCGCTCCTCCTATCACGGAAATTTGCAAGGAAATACGCGGGGACAAGGATGCGGTACTGGGCAACGTTTGGTAAATTTCGTAGAGGAAGGCAAAGATTACAATGAAAACGCAGAAGAGGAAGAAGAGGAAGGAGAACTGTTACCCAAAGGCTACATTGACGAGCCTGCGAGTCAGTATTCGGGAAACGAGTACTGACCGGGACTTCAACCGCTACCAGCACAAAGTTACCGGTCATCCTCCTAGCCACTGATGCCACACGCTATCCTGCAAAATTCCTTCTGGATTCAGGTTTGGAAATTTCTCTTCTTTCACCCAATACCCTAAAATTGGAAGTCACCCCTTTAGCCTCTAATATTTCTATTGCCACGATAGAGGGTAGAGAAATGCCAGTTAACGGAGTGCTGTATATTACGTTGTATAGTAACAATCTTTTCCTAACTCAAGCGCGATTTGTAATATTCCCAATGCATGGACATGAGTTTGAGGGGATTCTTGGTTCCGATGTTTTGAAAGTGTTACATGCAAAACTTTTGCATGGAGAATGGTGCGTGCACCTAAATGAGATGCGTGTGTCATTCTTGACAGAAACAACGCAGAGACGAAAGGTAAAATGTTCCCGTATTTGAAATTCAGAAGAAACAGAACCATTCCGTTTATATCCAGTAGAATCAGTAAAAATCCTGAGGAAGTCACAAAAGCTTCTCTTCGCAAAGCTATCAGAAAAGGCAGCCGAGAAAGTTGGTACACGTACTTTGTATGTGGCAAACGGCCTTTGCGGCCGTCTGATAGTGGCTCAAAGTATTTCTAGAAAACATAAGGGAGCTTATCCAGTCTTATGTCTCAACGTAGGTGATGAGGACGTTGATATATTGCCTCAACACACTTTGGCCATAGCTACTTTTTGAGAGATTATTGATGTTCTAGAATTATTGGGGAAACCTCCGTTAGTCTTAGCAACTAAGGAAATCACTCCAAAATCTTTGGACAAGGAAAAGTTAGAACGACTTCATGGAAAATTGGAAGAAAAGAACCTGATTCAGCTAATAGACGAGAACATTAAACTTTTGGAATGCCCCGAGAATCTGACACAATCATTGCGTAGTCTCCTACGGAAATACAAGAATGTTCCAGCAAAGAAATTGGACCACCTGGGTTTGTGCCCATTGTATGAAGGAGATATACCTTTGGATACCAAAAAACCTATTTTTACGAGACAATACCCTCTTCCGCATGGAATGAGACCGAAGGTAAATGAATTTGTTGAAGATCTGCCTGAGCATGAAATAGTTCAACCTTCGAAATCCCCATACGTCCCACACTCATGGTGAAGAAAAAAGATGGTGGGTGGCGGATGGTTGTAGATTTCAGGCGTTTGAATGACCATGTTATTACGGACTGTTATCCAAAAACTATTTTACGAAAGTTGTTGATCAACAATGATCAGTCGTTGAGTAGGCTTTCTAATAATTAGTGGAAAAGAGGATCGGAGATTTAAATCGTTTTCCGCGACTTTCAAAGGAAACGCAAAAGTTACTCCGTGAGAGTATTTCAAATGTTTATTTATTTATCTTCACACACAGTCGATACAATAATGTTCTAGCGAGAGCAAAGCGACGCAGATTCGGCGTTTGGACAGTGTCTGGTGCGGTAAACTCAACGCAACATAAAATGCACCTGTATATATAGCTTCGGCCGGCCGAGGTCAAGGAACGCGCATAGAAACTGATTTGGATCGGGGACATCATGCTTCGTTTGTTCCAAAGGAAGGAAGCGTGAGCGCGGTCGGGAAAGTATTCCGTCAACAACGGGATTGTGAAATATAATTGCTAGCGCACCAGGCGCAGCCAAGCGTAGCGGAAATACATTAGCTTAAAAGGGTCGTGCGTAAAGTGAAGGGTGTTGTGGTCGTTAATATGACTACAAATCTCCCCTGGTAAACGAGAAAAAGCTCCTGCGTACACAAGTGTCAAAAGTGTTTCAGTCAGCGGGAAAAAGGATCGAAATTTTCGTTCGATTCCCACACCTCCCCTGATCACGTCTCAGCCATGCTGAAAGACGTTACACAGGAAAACGTTCTCATGGGGGGCAATAAGAATGGTAATAATAACCATATCTGCCTCCCCTCAACTCCTTCAAGTTCACCAGGAAGCTGCAGAGGTCTGGCATGCCAATGCCTGATTCCTCAGTTCACCTTACACCCCTCTTCAGGTATGTGCTCCTGACCCCCTTAAGCCTTTAATTAAAAACTGTTAAGTTTAAAATTCGCTTATTCCGCATATTTTTTCGCTTGATCTTGTTCTTAAGTGTTCTCAAAACACATTCCCATTGTTTTCGGGCAGTTTTTGGTCGGAATTAGAGGTGAATTTTGCGTTTTTTTGTTTGCAGATTTCGTTCGCGAGATACCCGTAACGATCGATTTCTACGCAAAACGCAATCCAAAATTAAAAAACTAAACAGTTCGTTCGGTTCTAGGTTGTGTAAAGAAGATTTCCTGCGAGTTTCGACGAGTTTCACCGTTCGGTTCGCGAGTTTTCAACAAAAAGGTAATTCTCCGTAGACTCCTTAACAAAATCGGATCAGATCTGATCCAAGTGCATCTTTTTGGAATTTTTCAGTTTTCAATCAAAAATGGCGAGTTTTGCGATGTCCTTCTTGTTGGTGTTGCTGGTGGTGCATCCAGATGCGTCATCCGGCAGGTGCGTAGTCCAAGATGGCCGCCTACATTGTACGGAGGCGTGCGATGCGGATGCGGTTCAAGCGTCCGATTTTGATGGCAGGATAGTTTTGACTGGTCCTGTCTTGGATTTCGGTTGTTTGGATTTCTTCGGCGTCAAGGTACGTTGGGAAAAAGAGGGTTCTCGAGAGAGTCTCGCTCCAGTTTTCCGGTTGTGTTTGTCAGGTCGTTGAGTTGCTGAAGCCGACTCAATGCGAGGGGATTTTCATAGCCTCTGCTGTCGATCCAGTGGACCTGTGCGTCAGGTACGTGTCGGGAGTGGTCTTGACGGAGGTCACTTTGGTAGTTTCGACAACATTGACGATTCCGACGACGATGCTGTCGACTGTTGCTGCAACGGTGGTGACACCTACAGCGGCGACATCTCTGCCTCAACCCAGCTTGTCTGCTTCGACGCCGCTGCCTACAGCGGAGTCAATTACTCCGATGGTGACTGTTGCTTCTTTGTCAACGTCTGTAATGAAAACGGAAACTACGACCGTCCCTGGTAAGGGATTACCAAAAAATGCTAAAAATCGAGAACTGAATTTCTTCTTGTTCATAATCTTATAGCCAACAAGCCATCTATTCTGATATCCGTATTGAACAACTTTTCGGATATTCCGGAGACGACTCTCTTCACGTGGGAACGTGCAAACGTTACTTTGACAGTTTTGGAAGGAAAGGCTGTTTTGGGTGCCGAATTTTCTACGGAGGTGCTTTCCAAATGGGCTGTTGGGTTGATCAGCAGCCTGAGTCTGACGGTTTTTGGACTGGCGTTTGGGTGGCTGGCTCACTGCCTGAGGAAGAAGGTACTTCCTAATCCTTTCTTAATATCCTTTTTGTCTTTTAAAGCACGTTCTTTGCATGTCGCCTTTCTTTTAACCTTGCCAACATCTAACAGTACTGTCCAAAACCACGTCAAGTTAAAACTAAATCCAAAATTGAGGAGATCGAAATGACTGACTTAACTCCTAAACCGTTTGTGCATGAATCCACTATAAATGAGGTTCAAGATGGTTTTGCAACTATAAGGTCGCGTATACCACGCATGACCACATTTAAACCAAGTAAGACTTAGCTTATTGATAGTTTTGTGGAGTTGCATGACTGCATGGCTTTCTTGGGTGTTTCCTTTTGTTTTGTGTCTTCAGCCTTGGTTGCAGCCATTCCTGAGGCTAGTGGAGGAGGCCAGGAGGGTGTTGACGCCGCCGGTGACACCTGCGTCGTCCCCTTTACCACCGCCATCGTTGGCTGAGGTGGTTTCCGATCTCCTGTCTCTGGATCTCGTCCCATCGTCTCTTCCACTTCCAATTCCAGCTGATGTACCTGTCATGGAAGAAGCTCAAGATTCCTCAGTGAATGTCAGCTCTGATGACTTTGTTTCGGTCGCAGAAGAGTAGGCGTGTAACTGTTAGGAGGATCTGAATAAAGAGCTTTGTACAGAGAGAAATTTTGTTTACCTTTCATTTCTCAGCTGGTACTCAGGGAAAGAATTCCGGTGGAAGGGTTCATGCGGATTCTGGGATACTTTGGTGCGGGTCGGGAAGGGATGGATTCCGTAACTAATTCGACTCGCGCCGACATATCGTTTAAATCAATAGCCTCTAAACGCCTTCTTCGCTGCAAAACATATCGTATCCTCGCGAAACAAAAATATACAATCGCGATAAGAATTATTGTTAATAATATAATCAAAACAATGAGATAAATATAACCATTGTCCCGAAAGTGTAGTTGTAATTCACTAATGTCCTCAATAATTGATTTAATTCCTGGGACATTAGCCGGGATCTCATTAATTGCATTTATCTCAATGTTTTCCAATTTTGGGGTCATTTCGCAAAATGGCCCGTTAATTACGGTATAACGACAATTAGGTCTAAATTGAATAATACCTGAATATGGCAACTCGTAAGTATTCTTGGATGCTTGGGCGTTAGTTTCAGAACAATACTGCGTAATACGCCCTTTGTCTGAATCAATAAAAGCAAATTCGTCGGCATCTAATTGTATTACCGTATCCTCTGGTACTCTAGTTTCGATCAGAGGGCATTTACTTTTAATTGTAGACTCCAGGTCTCCGTTCTGAATCGATTTTACACAATCATTTGCTTTGTAGACTGGAGGTCTAGGAAATTTAAAAAGTTTGCACAGGGCGTGACCGTATTGCGGTAAACATAAGGGTAATTCACTTACCTGTAAAGCAAACATTTTAGCACCTTGAGTAAGCAAATAAGGTTCTGACAAGTTTACCTTATGCCACTTGGGCACTCCCATGTACGTATCTTCCGCAATCAGTACACTATGAACTTTAAACAATTCTAAAAGCTCCGGTTGCCTAATTACTGGTACAATTGTCGTTATCCTGTAATTACACGTTTCATTTGTTCCACACCCGTCCATCGCTCCAATGGTTAACGGATGCAACTTAATCAACGTTAATAATTCTTGCACAGGTAGGACATATATAGGCCGCTTGTTTTCAGCCTCTAATACCTTACTTAGTGCAGCATTCACATCTTCGTCATAATATAAAAAATTGGGAAATTGGAAATTATGTATCCGATCAATATCTTGTAGTAAGGACAATATAACCTCGTTAGCTTGATCTAATTCTAAACCCAAACTCAACGCAAGAAACCATGACTCCGTGGAGTTGTATTTGGCCTGTTCCACTCTGCTTGCTAAACCGATACTGTTTTTAAAAACCTTGTTCGTAATTACTTGATATTTTAAGGAGGTTAACAACTGGACCCTTTTCTCTTGTGCGACCGTTCCTTTGATTTCTTCTTTCCTTCTTTTCAATATGGGAAGCANTCTTTTTCTTCTGAAGGTGTTGGCGAGGGAACTGGTGAAGACCGTCGTATCTTGTACGGTCGTACGTAACTGATGTGGATTACGTCTGTCCATTCTGGGTTTTTGTCATCTTGTACCCTGATTACTACAGGGTTAATTCTGTCGATGATGTATATGGTCCTTTATATTTCGGGGACCACTTTCTGCCTACAAATGTAGCAGCGTCATGGCGTCGTATCCAGACTTTGTCGCCGATTTCGTAATTGGCGCCTTTCTTGTGGATGTTTATCCTGTCTAAATACGAGGCTTGGTTTTTTCTGATGGCTTTTTGGGCACAATCGCGTATTACCTCAAACTCTTCTTTTCTGCTCTCATTCTTGATTTCGTCGAGTTGCGCTTTATCCATGTACATCGGAACCCAGTAATTGCGGGGTTTCATGCCTGTAACTACTTCAAAAGGCGAAGCCTGTAAGGCCTCGTGTTTTGATGAGTTATGCACCCATGCGGCGAATTTCAATAATTCGTCCCACGTTTGCCTATTATCCGGATCCAAATACAAAGCTAAATAATCGTGCAGTTCGCGATGGGCTCTCTCATTTTGACCATTTCCTTGTGATCGATACGCGGTGGTCGTGGTGGCCT
>CAJPEX010006202.1:0-13420 GCA_905338405.1 Notodromas monacha | reverse complement strand
GAAAAAAGAAAATGACCCGAAACGAATGACAGGAGTTCATGAATATTCGTCGTGGTGAGTTTTTCGGTCGGCTTTGGTTTGGGCATCGACTCGATCTTGATTATTCCTGCAGTTTTTCTTCCTGGAATTTTTTTTTTTTGAGACGAGCGTTTTCAGTCTTCCAGGGAGTCCCAATAATAAAGTTTGCCGAATTTAAATAATAAATAGCATGAAAATGAGCCTTTGAAGAACTGCATATTCATACTTCCACATCGAAACCAAGGTTTTTACTGTTCAATATGAAGTAAAAATCTGCAAAATGCAAAACCTGTGAGCGAGTATTTTTTGTTGAGCCAATTTTTGTGCACAATATTTGAAGCTTATTGCTGGGACAAAAAATTGTCGGAACCCGATTCTCGAAAATTAAATTGTCAGACAGGAGGAATCCGATTATTCTGGTTGATCGTTTATGTATCTGCCAAAAAAAGAAATTGGATTATCGAATGTAGAAATTTTGCTTTGCGTGACGAAATTCCAGAAATGCACGAATAGTTTCAATTGGAACTAAAATCTTGAGTTGACTGTACACTGATTTGAGGACAAAAGTCATCCGATAATAAAGATGCCAAGGGCGCCATAATTAAATCAATAACTGGTTTAATTTCCTTTTATGAATTACTGTATAACTTTGATGCGTTTAGTCGATAATGGGATGATGTATACAGTAATTATATACAATATTACAGAGCAGGTCCTTTTATGTACCACCTATGTGGTACGCAGAGGTTCTAATTAAAATGATTAATTGTTGCTTGTGTCCATAATTCGAATTTAAAATAAAGAGAAAGTGGGATAAAGGTACTACTCTATTGTGTTGAATGAAACTTTTTTGATTGAATCTAAAACGTATTAATTCATAATTGGGAGTATGTCGGATTTTTTTATCAGTCATAATAAGCGGCTGCTGGTCGCATTTTGAAGTGAACTCGAGTTATTTCTGTTGATTTATGAGATAAAAAAATTAGTATAATTACCTACATTTTTTCTTGGAATAATTTATTTTTATTTTGAAACTTAGAAACTCCATGGTAACCAGATTGCATCAGGTTTTTGAAAACTGAAGGGCCGTTGTTTGAGGGGTGCCTTAAAGTTGGCATCATACAATAAAAATAAACAGTATTTTTGGAAGATCCAGATTTTCCGTTATGGCATTTCTTCCATTTTTTTCAACTCTTACGTGAAATGCATCAATTCGTTTTTAGAAAATATGTGTTCCAGGAAATGGTTGGCATGTTGACTTGCTTCATGGCCTAAGTAAACACTAGCGTCGGTTCACAGTGATTGATGGCCGCGGGTGGATTAATGATTCAAGAATTTTCAGCGTCCCGTATTTTTTTGTTCTCATCTCATTTTTCATGTCGTGTAAAAAATGTGAAATACTGTAGTTGGAAACAATATATACGAGTATGGTTCATGCTTTCGAACGTCGTTGTAAGCGCTCATCGACTATTGCGAAGTATTCATTCATTCCATCATCAAATCGATTTTTCACGATGTCCAGTTGCGCGAAGGAAGCATTTGAATTTGTTTCCTGGATCCATTACTTTTCTTCCGGCCTCGTGATTTTGTTTCCCTTGCAGACGATGAAAATTGCATGCATTAGACTTCTGCTTGTCATATTTAATTTCAGCCCATGACGAGTTTTGCCCGCTAATATAGACGAGAATTGTGGGCTAGGTTTTATTTTTTCTTTTTTGTGGAGCAAGGCTTTTTGCATTTCTTTTTGTATGTGTATTGGATTTCATTACATTACTTCTGTGGACGGCGCGTGGATCAAATTGATTTGATTAAATAATTGATGGGCTCTGGTTTCGATAGGAAGTACGCATTGATTAATGGCCGTGATCAATCTGTTCGAGACAGTGAATGCGCCGTACTGGCATGTGATGTTGCATCTTCATGTTGCTCTTGAAAAGAAGCCATTCATCGGCAGAGGCAGTCATCTTTCACGTTGTTTTCATTTTTTGCAAATAAAAAGTTGACATCTTTAACTCTTTTTTTTTCGGTGGAGTACAACCGAGGAGAAAGCTGAATATAGACCGGGAAGCTCGAGCGCGATTTTTCCCGTTCGTCGAGCTTTTCCGCACCAGGAGAAATCCTGAATACGAAAAAAGTTTTCTTCTTCGGAGGTTTACCCACTGAATGAAGCAACAACATAAAAAATAATAATTCAAGTGTCATGCATTAGCGGGAAGACAGCCGGAAGTTATATTTTAACTTGCAAAACGTCATAGACCGATTCGCTGCTCGAAATTCAATCGTTTGTAATATTAATTCGGGAAGTCTTCAATTTCACCATTTTCGAAATACCTTTGCGGTTTCGCAAAAATGTTTATGCACGGAAAACTTCACTTGCATTATTTTTATGTTATTTTGCTTCAATGGTATTCGAAGTTTCGGGGGAAAAGACGACTGGTGTAGCGAAGAGGTTTCGCAGAAAACCGAGGAAGCAGCGAATTGATGCGAGAGGCATAAAATTTACGTTTGGAATGTGATGAAATCGAAAGCATTGGACCAATTTTCAAGACGCAGACCTGGAAAATTAGATCCCATTTCCCGTGCCACAGGCATGAATATATTGCCTTTGGCCGTTCGTTTCAATCTATAAAAATGGAGAATATGCATTAGACCCTCTCTCGGTTTATTAAATTTTGCATACGTTCTACCATGGAATGAAATGGAATGATAACTATTTGTTGGGACTTGACCATTCCCGCTGAAAAGTGCTAAGGTGTCTTTTTCGCATTCTGGAAATTCTACTTGTTGGGATCTGCGGCATTATACGAAACATTTTCTTGGAAATGGACGAGAGCCACTTATTGTCAATTTTGTTCGCGAAATTCTGCCGTAATACTAAATAAAACTAGAAAAATATAAAATGAAGGCAGCACACATTCTGCCGCAAAACCTGAATAGGGTATGCTTCCTAGTCCAGTTTCATTCTCTAATTGATTTGAGTTTTAAAAGTATTGAATGATCATATCTGTCTTTCTTTTTTTTTTGAAAGGTCAAAAATCCGTGCGAAATTTTCGATGAATTTTTATTCAATTCAAGATACTGTATTAAAGTTTCCAAAAAATAGGTCCAGCTTATTTTTAAAACATATTTGCGCTATAATATTGTACGGTTCTGTCAAGGTATGAAAGAGATTGACAAGCCATACACCTTGAGTTTATAATTAAAGATGATGATGAATATGAAGTAGATCTAAATAAGGTCAAGAAAAGTCAGTGAGAAGATTTCAGGAATAAAACATGAGTAAAACAGCAATTGGCTGGTGCGCAAAATGACCAGGGATTCTCTCCCAAAAAATGCAAACCTTTGTTAAACTTATTGACAAAAGACAAACACTTGAATAATATACAATTTCACACAAATCACGCAAGTAGGAATTTTGAGGACAATTAAAATATGAAGAAGTATTTGGCAAATTTGGTTTTTTGAAAGGAACTGCACATGTCAAACAAGATGTTGCAACTGTGTCATCACTCAAAAAATTGGAGGGTTTTATACTGACAAAAATTTTGGGGGATTGTGTTTTTGCAGTTGACATCCCAGGTGTTGGGTTTTGAGTTTGAAAACACCAGGTGCTGGTCTTTTCCAGATGGTGGAAAAATTCGCACAAATATATCAAAAAATTGCAGACCTCCCTATGGACTTTCTCTGTGATCAAGCTCTTACATTCCAATGATGTAAATTTGAAACTTTGAGATTACTTCAAATATGTACAAGAGTCTTGACAAAAGTTCATGCTATAATAGATGTCCTACAATTGAGCTGAAAAAATTTATTCATTAGGGAAAACATATTCTTTGGCCCAAAAAAATCAGTCCTGTACTCCTGTTTGACAATTTGTTTTAATGTTTTGCAAAATTCACCCTGGCAGAGTTTTGCTCTCCACTCAAAAGATGACGCGCCCTTCCTGCAGATTTTTGTCGTTGTAGCCCAGCTTTCCCCTCCGAATTTTTGAAATTAACGTGGCATTCTTTCTAGGGGTTGCCTCCAGGTCTTCCAAGGCAATTCCGCCATTTTCATCAACAGCCGCCAAAGTGGCGGCCAATGTGGTGGCTGTTGATGAAAATGGCGGAATTGCCGTGGAAGACCTGGAGGCAACCCTTGGAATTAATGCCACGTTGATTCCAATAATTCTATGGGGAAAGCTGGGCTACAGAAAAAACAAAATTTGTGTGAAATCGGACATTCCAGCGTCTTGAATTTCTCAAAATCTCAAGTGAGGTCAAGGATCCTGATGATCTCTGGACTCTCTGATCAAGATCGTCCAAGAAATTAAAAAAAGGATCAAACGAATCTCGGGATTCTTGATCTCACTCGCGATCAAAGCAATGAACGGCCATGGATTATAAGTTACGCGTTTGCGTTTTTCGATTGCTGGCGAAGCTTCAGAAAAGAGAACTTTTTAGTAAATATCCGAGGGAAAAAAGCCAAGTTGGGCTACGCAAGCAACTATTTTTATTCGAAATCGTTTTTTTTTTCTTACTATGCGGCTCTATTTTTATCACGTTCGTCGGAATCGATACTTTTTTATTTTCGTCCGGAAACCGTGAAAAACGGGATTTCGTCTTGCATGGACGAGCAAATACTCACCTTGAATGTCGTTACCCTCGATACATCGCTTTAGCCTTTAGAGGTGATCGAAGACTTTCTTGTACGCGACATTCTGCGAAGGGATGTCGAATAGTTCCTTTCGGCTTCGGATTTTAGGACGATATTTATTTTTCGTAACTGAGTTCAAATAAGATCGCAAGTACGTATAGCGGGATAATTGTGCTGATTTTTAATAATTACTGCATTTATCTCCGGAATTGCGTTGAAAAAAATTAAGAACACGCAATCTCATTTGATTCTCTTGAAGGATGTGCTAGATTGTGATTTTATGTACATTTTCTGTTCAGCACACGCGTCTCAAAATTATACAATGCGATAAATTTCCCACGTGCTTTCATGGAGTGTTGCTCTGAGGTTTTCCTACTACCGCAAGTCTTCGAGTGATTCTGAAGATGCCAGCGAGGCAGAACTCATAGGATGGTATTGATTAATACCTCATGGGTTCCTCACTTTTTTTGAACAATTATAAAAAACATTGCTGGGTTGCGTATTTTATTTATTTTCAACGTGATAGCCAGAACTTTTTTGGAGGCAGCAGGACATTTGATGATTTTTTGCACTTTAATTTCTTCAATCTTCCCAAAATTCATCAGGTGTGCTCTGAATAAAAATATTCTCTTAATTTGCTGCTGAAGATGATGGGGGAGGGTCATCTTGCCGGATATTTTTTTCGGGATGCCTAAAATGAAAATCTTGAGTTGAAGTCTTGAAGCTGATAAATTTTACAATTGATGAACCCTTGAAGTGGTCCTGATTTCTGAGATGAACCATGTGTGATTCACTGATGAGAAACAGATGGATCCCGAGAAGGGCAACAAACTGTCCTTATATGTTCGCTGGAAATAACGATAAAAAATTAAACTCAAATTGATCGTTTGGAATTTTGGATTGAAATTTTTTTACTATTTGTGAAAAATGTTGGAAATTCTAGCCAAAAAGTATGAAAATTTTCCAGTAGCCTGACTGTAAAACCTGTCTTAACTTTTGGATTGAGTCGCACCTCCGTGATTTTGTTGATGAGAAACCGACAAGTTGAGACAGGATCTGGTGAATGTTTTGGGTTTTTCGGAATTCGGGTTGAATTATTTCACGTGTCCTGTATGAAAAAAATTCGGGAATTGGAGCCGAAAAGCGCACAGGTTTTGCCAATTGCTTGCCTGTAAAACCTGTGTTGATTTTTTGGGATGAGTCCCACCTCCGTTTGATGAGAAAAAAATGGATCCCGAGAACTTGAGGGAGGACCCTCGAGACTTTTTTATTCTTCGGATCTGGGGTTAAATTATTTCAAGTATCCTTCGTTAAAAAAAATGCCTAGAATTCAATCCGGAAAGCAGAAAATTCTTTGATTGACGGTAAAATCTTTCTTGATTTTTGGGACGAGCCCCACTTCAGTGATTCCGTTTGATGAGAAGCATATGGATCCCGAGACGTTGAGGCAGGATCCGTAAGGCTTTTTGATCCTTTGAATTTTGGGTTGAATTATTTCAACTACAGTATTCTCTGTTATGTAGAAAAAAATGTCAGGCATTAAAGTCAAAGAGCTGACTATTTTTTCCAATTTATTGACTAGAAACTCGGTCTTCATTTTCTGGATGAGCCTTACCTCTGTGACTCGATCTTTTCATGAGAAACAGATTGATCCCGAGAACTTTACGGAGGACCCTCGTCGAGCCTTTTGATCATTTGGATTTCGAGATGATCTATTTCAAGTATCGTCTATGAAAAATGCCTAGAATTGAAGCCGAAAAGCTGAACAATTTTTGTCAATTGATTGACCGTAAAACCTGTCCTGATTTATCCGTTGATGGGAAACAGATGGATCCCGAGAACTTGAGGGAGAAGCCCTCGAGGCGTTTTGATCCTTCAGATTTCGGGTTGAATTATTTCAAGTATTATCATGCGTGAAAAATGTCGGGAATTGAGGCCGAAAAGCTGACAACTTTTTTTCCCAATTGATGGACTGTAAAACCTGTCTTGATTTTTGGTATGAGCCCCCAGCCTTTGTGATTTTCGTTTGATGAGAAACAGATGGATCCCCGGGAAAGTTAAGGCAGGGATCCGCGGGACTTTTTGACTGGTGACTTATTCAGCAAATCTGTTGGTCGGTCGGGCGGAATATTGCGGCTCAGGACGCGGTAATTCCCCTTGATCGAACGCAAGTTGCCTGGCTCAATTCGGCCACTGTTATCGACTTTTATCCATATTAATGGGCCGGCTAACTTGGCCTTTCCGGCAGATTTCCCTCGCTTATACGGCGTCTCGCATTGCCGAAGATCCCCCGTTTCTGCCTCTTCGTTTCTTTTTGTTGGGGGATCTTCGTGGAACTGACTTTGTTGGCCTTGGGGGTTATTCTCCGTTTTTGCCTTTCCTGACGCGAGGCCGTCGTGCAGATGATACTGCTTATACCGGAAGATGCATGAACCAGGCCTAGTTCGGAAATGGGTTTTGCTCGCCCCTGCACGAAGTTGCCTCGTCTTCATTTTTGTGGGGCATTTTGCTAAGTGTTCATGAAACGTATTGCTGGCAGTGTATGTGTATGGTCTTTGCTTTAACCACTCCCAGAAAATGAGCGGAACAGAAATTGCTTCGCGTTCTTTGTGCGGAAACGCAAAAAAAAAGAGAAGAAAAAAGTTCGTGGGGGAAAAATTGAGCCTTTTTTATGGGTAGTTTTCAGCCTTGAAACTATTCTTAATGACGCTGAGCGACTCATTATTCCGATGTAGGTTATTTGTTCTGTACTGTATTTTAATTCATTTTGGAATCAATTTGCGCGGAACAATTTAAATGGAAGAACTATTTGAGCGCACATTTCACGAACTATGTATATTTTGAGACACATGATTTTTTTTTAATCCAGGAATTTCATCCAGGAACAAGTGCTTTATTGTGGGTTTTGAAAATCTGAAGTGTTGCTCCAAAAATTGGCTCACAACATTCGATGCCAAAACTATGCTTAAAATCGAATTCAGCTCAGCATCAATTTGTGTTGTTGGCAAAAAGTATGCGAATTCAGCACTGGAATCTACGCAGAAATGATTGGCACTTCTGGTAAATTTTTTTTTCAATTTTTCTTCAAAACATTGTTGCGATGTCTTCCCCCTTTTTTGAAGGCGATGAAAATTGTCTTGGCTTTATATGTTTTAAAAAGTTTGATTGATCTCATCAATGACGCATAAAAATGGTTCGCTTGTAACTTTTAATGACTGAGTACGTAAGTCTTTTTACACCCTTTACCGTGTCAAAATTTGGTTATTTTTTACCTTGTGTTTTTTTTTTTGCTTGTCGAGGAATGATGAGTTTTTTTTTCTGAAAAGAAATACGAATAAAAGGCAAACGATGTACTACGGATAATTTCATCATTTTGTTCACTTACTGGACAAAAAGCAGGGCATTCTATTCAACTGCTCGTACAGTGAAGCGGAAAACACGACCTTATATATATATATATTTATTTCTCTCTCTCTATCTCTTTATTTCCTATTTTTCTACACACATTTCTTCGATATTCCATCACACATGGAATAAAGAGAAGAAGAAAGGCACGCATAAACGACGGGAGGAAAGCCGGGGTTCTTTTCCGTTGTTGTGCGTTGCTCCTTTTTCCAGGCAACCGAATAACACGGACGAGGGCGAAATAATTTTGCTCGATAGAATTCCTTCTACTTGTCGAGTGCGATTCATTCGGAAAGTCTTCATTACATGCTCGGGATCCTTCTGGTATGAGTGGGGATACCGTTCATCTCATTCGTTTAGCGAGAGAGGATGAAACTGGCCAGCTGGTGCTCAGTGTCGTGAGATTTGGTTTCTTTTTTTTTCTTTTCTTTTACTGAAACAAAAGCATCAGCTGAAGTTTTCCGTGATTATCTGGATGATGAATCATCCTGAGGATTGGGTCCGGAGGATCCTTCAAGAATCTGGAATTAAGTCGTCCTTGCATGCTTGTCATTTTTCTTCGCAGATTTTCAAAGTACGAGATTATGATGATAAGTTTCATTTTGGGAAAGTTCTCGAAAAGGGAAGCGTTGTGGTGCGAGTGCCTAATCTAGTTTTTTTCTGATGTTTTGATACCTTGAAAATGTAATGTAAAAATTAGAAGATTCTCTTTACTGCTGAAGGGAAGCTTGTGACTTATCTCGCCAAACGCAAAATCGCTTCAGGGGTAACAACTGCAATTTAGCAGCCATTTTCCCCCAAGTTTTGTGCCGTGAAGCCAAATGCTAATGCTCAAATATGTCTTCTGTTGGAAAATAAGTTGCTGGATTCAGGGCAGATCTTCTGGACGAGAAGCATTCGCAAAAAAAAATGGCAAGGTTTCTCTGGAAGTCTTTGGATTCGTGCTCCAATTGTATTTTGGATTCTTCCTTTTGGAATGCTTCACGTGGAATTTCCCGCATATTCGAATATTTAAAAATGTTTTATTGGAAATCATGAGACGGCTTCTCTTAGTTTTAGGATTCATAAAATCGTCTATTGGATTCTTGTTTGAAAATCTTTTTTTCAATTTCTCACTCAATGAATTTTCCAAAGTACTAATTCATCATAAAAACCTTTTATTGGAAATTAAGATCGAGTCTTAGGATTCATACTATATTTATGTGTTGATTTCTTGCCTGGATTTTGTCATGAAAAGAATTTCCTGACAGAATCAAATGTTGAAATATTTCATAGGAAATTATGAAACGACTTCTCTTAGTCTTGAGATTCATACTACAATCTTTTGTTGGATTCTTATTGCCAGGAATTTCTCAATCGAAGAATTTTCCGAAATGTTCAATTATGATGAAGCCTTTCATAGAAAATTGTAAGTCCTGATCATTCGACAGCACAATTCTGTGTTAGATTCTTGCTTGGAATTTCTCACTGAAAAAATTTTCCCGACAGATTCAAACAAGCTGTATTCTGATCCCTGCCGAATGCATTTTAAGTGATCACTGAACGTATGAGCGAAACTTTAAAAAGAAATACAGTAATACCCTAGTTTTTTTTCTACTACAGCATTTGGAAGATAAAAAGTTTAGATCAGACGGCTCAGAGAGCTTGAAATTGAGACATTTCTTGGAGAAATTTGCGGGATCATTTTCGACCGCTCGTTCGAGCGTAAATAGGACACACTTCTTCCCGGGTTCTGAACTGATGGCTGGAGCAATTTGTCATGTGCCTGAAAACAGCACCCGGCTGTCGCAGAGCCATTTGCAGTTGAAAGGTTCTCTGCCATGCACGTGAAACCCCGAGTGTCCTTCTGAGGTTTGACTGCTTGCTTACTTGGGAGGACTCGAAGCGAAGCATTCCGGCCGTCAAGCAGTTATGACCATACGGAATGGGAATGTGGAAAACTTATACTTTGTGGATCGCTCCATTTGAAATCGGAGCCCCGCCTTATATATTATGCTAGCGGCATAGGCTTTCCTTGGGCAAGCAAATGCTGGCAATGTCAGTGAAAGCCTCCCCCCTAAAGGAAGTAAAGCGTGAGTGAGTGAGTGAGGTATTTTCCGTCGGGCTGCTGGCGATCACGATGATTTCTTCCTTTATGCTGATGATTTTGGGCAATTTGCCTGGCGATTGTTCAGAGTTGATATCTTGGGAAATGGGCTATAGAGAACCCGAAATTCCTGACGAAGTCAAGGTTTCAAATCCGTTGAAATACGGCATTATGCCTGCATAAAGACGCATTTTTTTTTTTTTTGGCAACGCGAGGACGATCGGAGTTGGCGGGAAATGTTTTTGCGAAAGCCGCTGTCATTCGGAAATTATTGCATTTCCAATGATATTTTATGGATTTTTTGGTGAATTTATAAATGTTTGTTGAATTTATTGAAACTGCAGAGAATGCGGGAAATCGAGCGTAACCATTTCAGTAATGCACGAAAAATCCTCTTCTCCTTGGTTCTCTAAATTGCCATTGTCAAGAATACGTTCTTAACAAATATAAAAGATTGAAAGAAATGGTTATTTTACAAATGTTTAGGAAAAAATGAAACACAGACTTTGGTCGGGTTGCGACCGGGGTGAAGTTTCACCTTATTTCAAGTTTGTGTACTTCAAGAATAGCATTTTCCACAAACAAAAATAGTTTTGCACGCAAATCTTCAATTGTATCACACAAGAGCTTGAATGGAAATGAAGTTTTTCTTGCTGATTTGGAAAACAGGAAAACTGTCCTTCAAGGACAAAAAACAGCAACAGGATTTTAGCAGTAAAGTGTAGCCTTGGAGGCTCAGAAGAAACGTGAGAACCGAAGTCTTTCGAGACTCTCACAGAGATGAAATGAGAGAAGATTTTACTGAGAATTTGGGTTCTCATATATTGCTTGACAAATTTAATACAGCCATTTATTTTTGCGACAGCCATTGCATGCATGGGACCAGTAAAGAATAACCAGTGCAGAAATGTTACATAATCAAAATTTAATGCACAATATTTTCTCTTCACGCTCACCATTTGGGACGGTGATTTGCGTGGATGAATGAGAATTCCCAGTGTGTCCTCCAACATAAAAAATAGATCAGTTCTTTTTCGTTTTCTATGAAAACGAGAAATTTTTCGATGTAAGTGTTTTGAAATTTTAAGAACTTCTGGATTTGAAGTGTGACTTATTTCTATGGGATGTACATTGAAGAAGGCCACAAGTCAGCTCGGGTTGATACTTCGGAATGGCCTGGATTCAGGAGACTTACTTCAATTTTTGCGAATAATCATCGATTTTTTTTTTGTGGAAATATCACTGGAAGATTTTACAATGCAAATTTACGTGAACCTTTTCGCTTTGGGGGAAGGTAGAAGATGTAAACATTCAATTTCCGAGTCAATTTACTTCTTTTTCTGGCATATACAGGCATTTATGCGTCTGTCGTCGTATCCAGCAGTGTAAGTACTTGGAGCATGAAAAGGGAAATTTGTATATTTTGTTCATTTCTCAGTTGTATCGCATGGGCTTCTTCCCGCTTCTGAGGAATAATGTATATAGCCAGTTTTGATGTGTACCCGTCGTTTCGGGGGCCAGTCGTAATTCTCAAGTACCCATTTTCGAAGGGCTCACTTTCAACCTTCCTAAAAAGGGCCGCCTTTATGACTGCTCGCTGGAATTACGAGATGATCAGGAATGTAAATACAGAAGAAAACAGATGTTTAACGTGAAATTCAAGATTTCGAATGAGATCTGTGTTGCATTTTTTTAGATTTTTTTAAATTTATTTGAAAATTATGAGATGGATACTCGAAATGTAGAAGATACTTGTTGCGGGTCAACTAGATGTCACCCGCCCAGACGGACCCAAGGCACGACCAATATGCAAACGCCTGCAACGCCTACGAAATTACGAACACAGTACATTACTTGAATCACGAAGATTTGATCACCTAAACTGGCCCAACGACCTTGGAGAAAGTGAGACTCCAAAATAAAAACAGGTCAAAGAACCGGTTGTACAAATCCGCTGCTGCTTGCCACCGAAGCTCAACAAAAAAATGTCACTCCTCTTGGAAACTCCCAGCGCTTGGTGTCTCCCAGTTTGGCAAAGTTTTCGTGTGTGTGTGTGTGTGCTCCTGTTATTATCAGTTTCTGCGTGGGTGAAACAAAGCGAATCTTGAGGATCATGTCTTGGCTACTAAATGGCGTATTCCTGTGTTCACCCTTAATTTCTAAAAGGAAAATGCACACTTTGGTCAGTGGCGTCTGAAGGACCCACGATGACGATACTTGTGCTTATTTGACAAAGCGTACAGATTGTATTTCCAGATTGCATTCGATTTTCCTCATACAAGTTCAATTTTAAACTTTCAGAGGCAACATTTGAGCAACAGACCTGAACGGAGCTTCTTCTTTTTTTATGTATGTCGGGGGGCCTTTTCTTCTTCAGTGGAAAAAGAAAAACCGCGTAATAGGGGCTTCAATAATTCATCAGTGCAGTTGCCCGGGTGCCTCTCGGGAGAATAAGAAGCAGGGGAATTTTTGATGCGGAAGAAAGGTTAATGTGGGCCAGTGAGGCAAAAGTTTCGCAAAGGCCGCTCTTGTTTGCATTTTTCATTTCCCCCTCGCTGTTCCATTACCGACTTGCTGTAATTTCGCCTTCGCTGTTATTCGTCATCGATACCATGGATGATACTTGCAAGGGAAACCTGGAAATTAATCAGTACCTAGCCTCGAGGGCAAGTATACTGAAGTTTTGGAAATTTTTTTTTGCGTAAACGTTATTCAAGTGATGCTCATTAAAAACATTTTATTGGCGTTTCATTCATGTGTTATTCTAAATATACGCTGGGAGGTTTGTTCTGATACACTTTTGTGCTGCAGGAGTTTGGTAACATGTTCAGTATACATGTACAGTATTGTACTGCACTTTCGTGTTGATGTCTGCGAAGGCGAAAACAATCTGTCATTAGGGAAAATTTGAATTTTTAGACCGGGTTACTTAAATTATAACGAGTAGTTTGGATGTGGAAATCTTTATTGAACCTTGTGAATGCTGAAAAGTGGAAAATAAAGTGTTCTGTTCATTCATTCATTCATTCATTCATAATATACAATACTGTACAGTATCTAATACAGCCCTTGCCCTGATTCTCATCCCCATTATTTTCCAAGTCCTTGAATTGCATTTATGTTTATGTATTGCAGGAAGAAACAAAGAAGAATGGGGCTTCTGTGTGGAACAAGAAGCAGTTGAGATGGGGTATCGCTCCCCGTCAGTATCGTGACTTCCTGAGCATCCGAGCGCCAGCCTGTCGCAAGCTGTCTCCGTTTTCCCCTGATGATCGT
>CAJPEX010006201.1:0-13429 GCA_905338405.1 Notodromas monacha | reverse complement strand
TCTTCTGCTGGGAATGAGACCCTTATTGCTGCTACTGAGGCCAGATTTATGGCAGATGAGATTTCCTATGAGGATATTTGGTTGGGCACAAGTGTGAGTTTTGCTGGTATTTTAATGAGGATATCAAATATATCCCAAGTGTTTCAAAGTGATTCATATACTGTTGAGATTATTTTAGTTGAAGATTCTATAAGTTGACTTTGAAGAGATTCTGTATAAGTTGAACTTGAAGATATTCTATAAGTTGAACTTGAAGAGATTCCATAACTTGAACTTGAAGAGATTCCATAACTTGAATTTGAAGAGATTCCATAACTTGAATTTGAAGAGATTCCATAACTTGAATTTGAAGAGATTCCATAACTTGAATTTGAAGAGATTCCATAACTTGAATGTAAAGATATTCCATAACTTGAATTTGAAGATATTCCAAAAATTGAAATTTTGTAAGCTGAATTCCAAGAAATTCTTTAAGATCAGTTTGAAGAGATTCTATGAGTTTAATTTGAAGAGATTCTATGAGTTTAATTTGAATAGATTCTGTTTAAATTAAATTTGAAGAGATTCTACAAGTTAAATTTGAATATATTCTATGAATTGAATTTGAATAGATTCTATACAGGTGGTACCTTGCAATTTGGCCCAAATCTGTTGCCAGACTAGGGTCAAATTCCAAATTGGTTGAATTACAAGACACTCCATGCAATTTAAAAATATAAGTCAAAAAATGTAAAAAGCAGGTCTAGTTGTGGGGCAAGGGCTGAATTGCAAGTCAACCTCTTCACAAATTTGACCATCAAATTGTGGGACAGCAAAATTGTGGAAGGTTGAATTGAAAGGTTCCACCTTTATAAGTTAAATTTGAAGTGATTCTTCAATAAGTTGAATTTGAAGAGATTCTACAAGTTTAATTTGAATAGATACCAGAAATTTAATTTGAAGAGATTCTACAAGATTAATTTGAAGATACACCAGAAATTGAATTTGAAGAGATTCTACAAGTTTAATTTGAAAAGATACCAGAAATTGAATTTGAAGAGATTCAAAAAATGAATGTGACTGAGAGTTTTTCAATTGGTGAACTAGGTTTTATTTGGGGATGTTAATGAGTAGAAATTACTTTCTGGCCAAATTATTATAGAGCTGTTGATTATGACAAGATGTCTTACCTGCTGGAATATGACTGATCAATAGTAGTGACTGCATACCAAGTAATTAAAGTCAGTTCTTTTGTTTTCTTTAGTACAGTTGATATGAAATATAGTATTAATTTAATGGAAAAACGTCCTTACAATTTTGATTAAGAGAGGTTTGACTGGAAAGCTTCCCAATTAAGGAGGTCTAAATTACCTTTGCACTTGAAGGAATTGGCCAGCAATTCACTGCAAAGTTTAATTGATTAAATGTAACTTTGAAAAGGCACATTTAATCAATTCTTGTGTAAAATGCTTAAAGAGAATGAAAGGCTGACTTTTCAGAAGTTGTATCAGCTGATCATTTAAGAAAACTGGCCTATAGTTTACAACCTGTCAGAAATGGGAAGACTTTTTAAATTTAATTCACACCTGAAAAAATCCTTGAACATGAATTCCCCAATCTCTTAATTTCACTTGTTGGTCAATATTTTTTATCTGCATTTTTATAACTTATTGCATTGGGTCCTAATTTGTTCATATTTTGATCAGCTGGTTCTTTTTGGGGGAAAATGTGGTCAGCCAAGTGTTTTAAGCAATATTTGCCTGCTGTTCTGTAGAGCAAAGGTAATTAGAGGATACAGTCTTCTTTCAGAAAGGGAAATAATAAAGCCTGCTTCTTATTACTGCTTGTTTTCTTGTTGGCTATACCTCTTCAGTTTGGAGTCTGTGTGTGAAAAAAAAAATATGTAAGGATTTGTCAAGAGGAGTATGATATTATGCTCTTTACTATGTGTTTTGCAGCAAATGTGTTGGTCTGTGAAAAAAATCACAAAACTGACCATGGATTACCTATGGGTAAATTTGAATGGCAATGTTACAGCCAGGGTCATATCATAAGAGCCCTCTGTTATTGCTGTTAAAAACATATCATCAGAATGAAAATCTGTGCTGATTTTGAGGTTCCTTTTCTTATTTTCATAGGCACTGATGGCATCAGATCCCAAGAGCTGTCTCATAGAGCTCATTTGCGCTGTGGAAGCAGCGACAGCGAAACATGAGAGCGACATCTGGACAACCAAACACAAAAAGCAGGATGACAACGAACGATGCAGACTCGCTAGAGAGCGCTGCTTCTTTTCCTTTGACGGTGTAGCAGATTTCTTCACACCCAGCAGACGGGATGATGCTGGTCCTGCTGCTGATGGACTCCATGACAATGATATCAATCTAAAAAGAGGATGATGATATGATTCCAACTCTTTTTGATGGGGACAATCAATCATTTGTCCCTCTTTCCCCCACCTGCATCAGTGATTGCTGATGAAAATTGTTTGCAGTATAAATTACTTTTTTCTCTCCTCGTGGGGCATTTGTTTTGTTCTTCCCTCTATTTATTACTGTACTATTCTTCTTCAAATTATATTTCTGAAATTGCTATTGTTCTGCATTCGATTTTTTTTCTCTGTGTTATGGAGGCAAAGAATAATTTACATCTGATATACATCCTGAAGAGGCTCCATGAGTGTGTATGGATATTCCTGGGGTACAATAAAGATCATGTGGGACAAGGTGTGTGATAAAAAATGTTTCTGTGTTTTATTTATACTGTACCTTCCCTTGTTTCCATGACTGACTTTTCATTCATGAAAAGGTAGAAATAATAAAAAATACCAGGGACAGATACATTTTCCCTGGAAATTTTTTTTTTCTAAAATGTTCAAACTGAGATTCATGTTCAGTTTGCATAATAAAGTGTTGCAATGTAACTCTATTCTTGGTTGAGTATATGCTGTAATATAATTTTGGAAAAATAGAGTAAGTCAAGCCTTTCTAGTTTCAAATATGATTTTATAGTCCCTAAAATGTTCTCAACTGCATCCATGCTCAGTTTTAGCTTAATAACTTATTGCAACATAATTTTGGAAAATCACAGTAAATAAAAATTTCTCCATTAGTATTTCGTTATTCCTCAAATGTTTAGACCAGATGCATACATAGATGCATGTTCAGTTTGGCTTGATAACTTGCTGCAATATAATTTCGGAAAAGGAGAAAACAATCAAGCTTTTTGCTTAGTAAGATTTTCCTCAAACGTTTTGATGTTTTGACATGAATCCAAACTGAACAGCTAACATCGTCAGTTTGACTTCACTAGTTGTCGCAATATAATTTAGGTCAAGTATGTCGCAATATCATTTTGGAAAAAGTATGGAGAAATCGAACTTTTTCGAGTATAGGATTTTATTTCTCAAACGCTTTCACCAGCATTCATGTTCAGTTTGGCTTGATAACTCATTGAAATGTAATTTTGACGGTATATAGTGGGGTTGTCTCGGATATTTAAAAAAAACCGCATTGCCCTGCTAATTAACATTACAGCTTACCAAAAGTATCTTTCTGTCTCATTTGCCCATGCCAATGAACAATCAATCAGACGAGAAGAAAGAACTTGCCCCGAAAATTAAAACTCATTGTAACGACATCTGAAAGAAAGAAAAAAAAACTCGAATTTCCCTTTGCAACAGAATGCGTTACGCTATACGCCACGGTTTCCGATCATTTAACATCTTCTTCCCCGTAATTTTTTGCACTCGATGAGCAAAAAAAAAAATGGAGGGCAGGAACAGACGAGTGCTGCGGACAATCTGAGAAAAAAAACCAGGGCAAAATGTCAATAACTTTCCAGTTCACGGCATTAAACGGACTACGAACTGCAAAATTTTTGTGAAACATGCTGATGAAAACCGGCTTTTTAATCACTGTAATACAATAAAAATGAATAAAATAGTCAGCCAAAGGCATTTTTCGTCGTAAAATTACACTGAAGTTGCATCACAGCCTGGTGCGAAAAACACGCACTTTTCAAGAGATACAAAAACGATCATAACTTCGTCTGTTTCCACATGAAAATATATACAGTACAGTGCCTGGCATATGCAGTATACATAATTGCATAAGATACGCTCTATGGAAGATACATTCTCTTTAGCAGGAATAATTTTCTCTGCAAATCTTCAGGGTGGGAAAAAAGAATGGGAACAATGGAATTAGGAAATGAAAAAAAATCCCTGCCAAAAAAAACTAGGGCAAAATGCCGATCACTTTCCAGTTCACGACATAAAACGCACTACGAACAGCACACGCATAACAATGGTTCTGAAATTCGTATAAAACATTCTCTTCTGCGAGTAAGATCTTCAGATCACATCATCGGAGAATTTTGTGAAAACATATTAAGAGCTTGCTGTGAACAGCTGTCATTTGAAACATTTTGAAGTTGTTCAGCAGTACATCAATCTTCACGTGAACACGTGAATCAATATAAAGATGAAAGCTTTCTTTAAGTTTATTTTTTGAAGACGTGATTTTCATTTGAGGTAGGTAAAACGCGTGTGATTCTCGAAGTGAAAAAAAAATATTATTTCGCGTTAATAGTGTCGATCCGAAGTTGAATATACAGATAATAAATCAATAATTTCTTCAATCATGGCATCGATCAAGTTGAGGGATTTGCTGCTGGCGATCGTCTTGATCTCCGTTTCAATCTTCAACTCTGGAGACTGTTCGTCCTCGTCATCTTCAGGTTCGTAAATAGTCTGTATATCCCGAAATTATGATTCGTAACCATAAAACTGATTCCAGCGATTGATTCAGTAACTCTTCTGGCGTTTCATTTGTTCTGTACAATTTTATTATACACAGGTCGCGTTCCACGTAATTCCCGCATGCCGATCAACGCCGGCGAGGCTGAGCTCAACAAAAACGCGGGAGTCGCACAAGGTCATCATAGCCTTCACTACGATGATACCAGAATCGGAGAGAAGAACAAGGCAGCAAGGTTTGCAAGAGATGACACGGATAATTCAGACGTTGTGAGAGGAGTTTTTCAACGACGGTACGACAGCCCTCCTCCACCGAGCCCTGGACAATCCTCATGGTCCTACTCTGACGACAATCAAGATGGCTCCGGCCGTGGGTCCACCACAGAGCCGAGTCCGAGTTTGGCTGACCTCAAGAGCATTTTGTTCCCCAACAGGACCCATCCGTTGACTGACAACTACTTCACTCGCGTTTGGGGAGCAGTTCATCAACTTTTCACATTNCAACAGGACCCATCCGTTGACTGACAACTACTTCACTCGCGTTTGGGGAGCAGTTCATCAACTTTTTACATTGATCCAAGGCTAACATTCTTCAAGTTTTGTTTGCGATGATTTATAGATATCTCGCGAAATCCATGCTGATAAATTGTGCGCATTATATGGATTCTAGAATAAATCACATACCTTCGCCCTTATTCTGTGTCTTGCTACTTAGAACATAATATGAGTCACTTATTTTCTTTGGAGTTGAGGGAATCAAAATCTTTTGCCTGATAATTCAGCGTGCCGCATGATACAGGAGATCAAAATTCCAGTTTCTTGAATCATTCATTATTTGGTAACACGTTACGAAAGAATTATTGTTTCAAAAAACATGCAATTGTGCCTTAAACACCGAGAAGAAGATTTGACACGTTACATCATACTTAGACATTTAAAAAGCTCTTATAATCTTCTCATAAGAGTAAATTTTCACTGTGAAGTTTTTTGAAAATTCTCGAGCACTGCAACAATCATTTGCTGTTAGCCCCAGTGGGCTGTAACTGTTCTACAAGTACTACTACTACTGTAATTCATGCGTAAGAAGACTTAAATGTTCCTTAAATTTTAAATATTGCTGCACCAGTTCAGATATTGCTCGATATAACTCTTTAGTGGATTCATTTCATCATTTGTCAGAGATGATCAACTAACAACCATTAAATCACAGAATTACCAATAAAATGATAAAAACTTCAACAATGCAAAGATGATAGGACTGATGAAAGTCAGAGGAAGAATCTATTTTATAAAGAAGGGTTTCATCATTTAGTATTTTTCTATAGAATTTATTCCTGACATGCAGAAAAAAGAATTCAATCTGATTTGTTTTAATCCTATTCACTTGTCACAGAGCCAACCTAAAAGCTCAGCTAAGCTGGAAAATAAACAACTTTGAAGACAGCTTGGACACATTTTTTTCTTTTCTTTCACTGGATTTTCAATTCCCTTAAGAAAAGTTGATGCTACATAAAATGTATAATAGACGTCTCCTATCTAATGGAGACTGGTCTCTTATAGATGCCAGGTCACAGAGGGGATTCAAGTGAATAGTAGCCAGCTTCCAATGATTAGTAGCTGGGTCCAAGAACAGGGGGAGGGGGGGGGGATGGAAAAATTTTGGCCTTTCTTTGACCATAATAATCATTTGCATCACATGCTGACCCTTCCTTCACACCTTGGTGATAAGTACAAAACAAAGGATTCATTTCCCTCCAGCATTTTATGGAGCATTCATGTCTCAGTTCATAATGAACAAGGGTAAATCCAAATTTTCCCCCCAAATTTGTTTTCCTACATTCCCTTTCTTTCTTCTCCTCTGGTTCCACAGCAACAACTGTTGGAAATCATTGCCAGTCTCTAAAAGACTAAAAGACACCCTTCTGTACTAAATGCTGGTGGATAAAAGAAAATTGCAAATAAAAGCCTGGGGGTTCATTGGAGCATTTAAGGTACTCACTCATGAGTTTTTAAGCAGAGTGTTTTTTTTTACAAAAGTGGAGAATTTTGTAACCCAAGAATTTAGAAATATTGGTGGAATGAATACTTCAGGAATTGGCAGATGTGCAACCTGCCAATGATAAGTACAAATGTGTATTTCACCCAAAAAGACTTTCACAAGATTTCAACACTTTTTCACACAAAGAAATAATTCAAATTTCACAATCAGCAAATTTTGCACAAGGATTCCAATTGAAGGTTTTTCTGCAAAGTTTTTCGAAAATTCCACACACACTTGATGAGGTGACAATGTGGCTTGTTCTGATGATGTTGGTTGGGCCATCCAATGGCTTTTATGCACTTCTTCTCCCCACAGCTTATTTTGGGGGATTTTCATCAGCAACATTGGTTATTCCCACCAGATCCTGGTAAATTTTGCCCAACTGTCAAGGGCAAATTTATCAGGATATGGGCATAATGCATATCAAGAATTTGTTCCTGAAAAAGCGAGTTTTTTGGGAAATGATTTTTAAGAAAAATTCCTGCAAGAATGAGAATTTTATCTCTTTGAGGCAAATTTGTCATGGTTTTTCTGCCTTTTTGATTTTGGCAAATGCTGGGTTGTAAAGTGGCAAATTCCTGAGCTTTTGGGCAATTCAGTCCCCCTAAAACAAGGGGACTCCCTGCTGATTTTTGGGGGACCATCCTGTAACAGGTCAACTAGATGTTGCCTGCTGATGCGCCAATTAACTTGGGCCAACTAGATGTTGCCTGAGTAGACTAGGCATGAGAACGTATAAGAGAACAAGGTGGCATACAAAACACCACGTTGTCCTCATATTTTGAATTAAAAACATTTTCACAAATGGAAGAAATTATTAACAAAAATAAAAACAGGAATAAAACAAGATTCCAAAGAAGTCTACCACAAAAGGCCAGCCTTGGAGATAATGATCTCCATCAGGGCTTATTCCACTTGTGTGAATCAGACATTATCAGGAATTATCTGGAGTCTGTGCAAATAACAATTAGACATACCAGCAGAGAGGCTCAAGGAAACTTTCCATTGGAAGAGGACCTGAACCTGATCAATTTCATCTGAAAAAAGTGTCACTTGTCTCCTGAGCTCTGAAGAGAACAGAACTATCATTCTTGTGTGCTGCTGACTATTTTTGAACATTATCAAAAGTTGAAGACTGTATAAACCAATGTCAAGGTATTTACCTCAGGCCACAAACGGTCTATTGTGTTCACACATTTCTCTTGCTTTTTCAGACAAGCAAAAACTTTTTCTTTGCCAGAGAGGCTCAATAGAGTAAGATTGTCGGTAGGTTGATCAAGGAAGTAAAGGTTGAGTTGATTGGTGAACCTTATTTTAGACAATATATTTTCTTGGACGGGTATACAAGGTGATAGGACTTTCTTTCGTACACGGACACAGGCACAGAATAACAGAAGATGTGGTTTGTTGCAGTGATCAGAACAGAGTGAAGTCTGCTTTGTGTTTCCTGTCCCCGGTGGTGTGTTTTGACGTTGTGTGAGTCAGTGCTGTTTCCCATTAATTGGTTCTGTTAGGTTCCTTGGCTTTGTACTGCTCCTTGTCCTTGTATGCCCTTCTGATTGTGGGGAGAGATAGTGGGAATGACTTTTGCGGATTTAACGGTGTTTTCAATGTTAATCAATTATTAGGATCTCTCACTCTCCCCCCCCCCTTTTTGCTCAGTGGTCACTGCCCTGTGATTTGGCAGGTCAGCGTCCCGTGATGTCGTCATGGTGGCATTCAATTGACAAGGGCCGCGGGTGCGGTTTCAGACGGCCTGGCAATATAAGTGTTTGCACACAAATAGTGTCTCGTTGGTAGTTGTTGCGCAGGCATGGTCCCGGTTGTCAGCAGTGCACGTTACTGCTTGAACTGTCACGGTCTTGAGGATTTGGATGTGTTTGGTGAAACCTGGTTGTGGCGCCCTTGGTGCATGGGCCCATGGTTGCAATTCCCAGGCCTTCACGCTGGCAATATTGGGTCTGGCTCCAATGATGTATTGCCCCTTGTCCATGTGGCGAATGATCATAAAGGGCCCAAATTACCTTTTGCAAAATCAACGTGCTGTGGAATGGAGGTCGGCCAAGCTCAGGCATGGGCGCATGGTGATCATATCTCCAGGCGTAAAATCTGGGTATTTGCGCTTGTTTGCTTGTGCGAGAGAGCGGGCCTGCTGTACTTGAGCGTGTTTGGCAATGTTGATTGGAGTGTCGCCAGTTGTGGGTTGAACGTCAAACATGTTGTCGGCCTCAAGAGCGGGGGGGCTGTCCGAAGAAGGCTTTGTGTGGGGACACAGATGTCGTCGTATGTGGAGTGCGCTTGTAGGCCTTCATACCGGCTGAGGCAGGTAAGTATGCCATTGTTTTACTACTCCTTCCGTGGATTTTGTTTGAATCTGGCCAATGGTCTTGATTGTGCGTTTGCAGGTCCCGTTTCCTTTGGGATGGTTTGCTTGGGCTGTTGTATTGCCTGCGTGACTTGTTCGATGGCAGATGCAGTGTCGGCGCGTTGTACTGGAACGGCAATAAGGTACTTGGAGAACTGGTCAATGGCCATGAAGGCGTATTGATGTCTGTAGCCAGATCGTGGTAACGGTCCATAAAAATTGACGCATAGGTGGTTGCGTGGTGCAGTTGCAGTGATGCCCTTCATGTGTTTGCCAGTGATTCGTGTACTGTTGTTGTATGTGAAGCACTGGTGACAGTCCACCAAGTTTTTCCATATGGTATGCCGCATATGTGGCCAGTGGAATTGGTTGCGCAAAACCTGGAGGACCTTCTTCCAGTTTGTGTGTCCGAGTTCCTGGTGATAGGTGTCAATAATCTCATTGTACTGATTGGGTTGTACTGTCGTGCATCCTTCGGCCAGTTGCAGTGACACTCTGCTCAGTGCGTTGGGCGCATGTAGTGTAATTCCAGGTTGGTACTCGAAAAATCCGTGGTAGGGTTCCAGCTTCATTTGCATGCGTATCAGGCACAAGGTGCGGAGTTTGCCCAGAAGTGGTTGATGGTCCATGATGATGCCAAATTTGCAGTGTTCCAAGTAGTGTCAAAACTTCTTGGTAATGCCCCAGATGACGTCGAGTAGCTTGCGTTCCATATTTGTGTACCGACTTTTGACATCTGTCAGTACGCAGCTCGCGTATTGCATGATGGCCGGTCCCCTGTTGGGATGTATTTGCACAAGTACTGCTCATAGACAGGTTGCGGAGGCGTCGGTATGCACCTCGATCGGTTGTTTCTTGTCCTATCTTTCAAGGCGGGCTGCCGATGCAATGTGCATTTTCAGGTTAGTAAAGGCTTGCTTGGCGGCGTGGTCCCATACAAGTACTGTGCGCGGTTTGGCCGGGATAATACGTCGGAGTTCCTTTTCCACGGTGGCAAAGTTCAGCGGTGTGTGGGACCTGAGGTATGTAGCCAGGCCCAGAAAATGCTGCATCTCCTTGGTAGTGGTTGGTCGCGGGTATTTCCCCACGGCCTCAAGGTTGTGCGGAGCTGGCTGAGTGCCTGTTTGGTCAATAATGAGGCCCAAAAACTCAATGCGCGTGGCTAAAAATGTCAATTTATCGATGTCGATGGCTGCGCCAGCCTCATCAAGTGTGTTGATTACCTCAGCCAGGTTGGTGCACACTTGGTCAAATGTCTCGCCGTAGACGATGATATTGTTGATATATGCAAGGCATTTGGTGAGGAGATGCGGTCTCAAAATTGAATTGATAGCTCTTTGAAACAAAGCCGGGCTGTTTTGGAGGCCAAATGGTAAGACTGCATACTGCATCTGGCCCTGTGGTGTGGAAAAGGCCGTCTTGGGTTGGTCGCTAGGAACAATTGGCAGATGGTGGAATGCTGCATGTAGGTCAACCATGCAGAAGTAGGCGTTCTGTTGTCCCATGGCATTGATTAAATCTTGAATAATTGGCATGGGGTAATTGTCGGGTGTCAGTAGGGTATTCAGTTTGCGGTAATCTTCTACCAGGCGCCAGGATTTGTTGGCTGGTCCCCCATCAATGTGCGTCTTTTTGGGCGTCAAAAACGTGGGGGAATTATATGGTGAGGCTGCCGGTTCGATGATGCCGGCGGCCAAGTATTCTGCAATAATTTTGCAAAACCGGGCCAGTTTGTCCAGCGATTGGCAAAATGGCGGGGATGCTGGCGGTGTGCTGTTTTCTGTGGGCAGGTTAACCGTGTATTCTGGAAGACAGCCTTGATGGCCATACCATTGGAAGATGGCGTCAGAATGTGCCAAAAGAATCTCACGTACTTGCTGGCGTTCCATCAGGGTGCCGTCCACAAAGTTTATGCCCTCTCTGGGCGTGTAGGTTGTTGGCGCTCATTGTTTGGCGAGGTATTTGTAACCCACGTAAAGAAGGTTTCCCTCAAGCCCAATCGTGATGGGCATGCGCTCCAACAGGTCTCTTCCCATGATGACCGGATATGCAGCCCTGGGCAGGACCCAGAGGCACGTAGGGTATGGTTTGTTTTGAATTGTCAGGTTTGTAGACACTTGCTGTGTGAGCCGTAGGTTGTTGGGACCCGCCGTGGACACTGCCAACTTGTTTGCCATTGTTTTTAATTGTAACGTACTCATGAGTTGTCCATCAATGAAGGAATGTGACGCTCCTGTGTCGATGAGGGCGTCACATGCGCGTTCTCTGATGGATATTTGAAGCAGTATGGGTTGTGCGGCAGTGGTGGTAGCGGACAGGAGGCACAGTGCCGCTGTTACTGCCCCCTGCGCGCATTTCCCAACTGCGGGCAGTCCTTGACAATGTGGCCTGTTTTTGCGCAACTTGAGCAGGTGAGTACGCCTGCTGCCATGCCTGTTGGTGCAGGGCTTTCCGCAGCGGTTTTGTCCAAGTCTGTTTTGTCCTGTTTTTGATAGGATTGATGGCTGGGGATGCAGAACCGTGCGCGGCATGTGTCGATGGTATGCCCCCTACCTTATGAAACTTGCAGTATGGTTTGCTGCCAGTTGGAGTTTTGACGGTATGGTCTGTGCGGGTGCGGGTGAACGCTGATTTGACGGAGGGCGCATCAGGTTGCGCGTTGATAATATTGCGTTGGCCGTCTGCCAGTTCAAGTATTTCACTCCAGGTGATGCCAGGTTTGGCCGTCAGTTTTGCGCGGAGCTTGTTGGCGATCTGTTTGTCTGCAGCCTGCAAAAGCTGTTCAATCATCATGGGTTGCATCACGTAGAGGTGCTCTGGGAGAACCTCCTTTGGTGCCAGCTTGAGGAAAAGCTCAAAGTTGTCCAGGAGTCTTCGACCAAAGCACTGATACGTTTTGTGGGTTCCGGGTTGTAGGTTGCGGAACCGCCGGAGACATTCAAACTGTGGCGTCGGATGTATGTGGGTAATGGCTTTCACCATCTCATCAAAACTGCGCAGGCCCAACGCGTATATTCGCCTGGCAGTGTTGGAAATGTCCTGTTTTGTTTTATATATCAAACACCTCACTTTTTCTGTTTCCTTGACGTTGTCGATGGCCAGGAGTTGACGGAGTTGGAGAGCATAATTCTCAAAATCCTTGTTGTCTTGCTGCGTGGGTAATTTGGGTGCCACCTTCTCATGTACACAGTTGGATTGCGGAGGCGGGATCCAGGTCCCTGACACAAGTTGGGGGTGAATCACTGCGTCAGGCGTCGACATTTGAAACATGAGTAGCATAACTGGCGACACTTGGAGTTGCTCAAAGAGCTGCACGTAACTGATTTTGTTGCTCACCGCAGGTCGTTCATGTATGAATGTCTCCGCAAAGCATTGCAGAGTTGGCAGGGCAATGAAATCCCATGGGTTTGGTGTGGATGCCAAAGAACGCGTGCTGGATGGCGCCGTATTCCCGGATGGAGGATCCTTGGGTAACCCTGGTCCCAGCATAGCATCAGGGGTAACGGCGGGGATGGACTGGGCCATTTTGGTGTGTAGTTGCGCCAGTTCTGCCGCTGCTCTTTCCGCTGCTTGCAAATTTTCCGTGTCCCGCGGCATAGTATTTTGGTTTGTGGTTGGTTTGGTTGATCGGCTGACGAGCCCCCAGTAAGATTGTTGGTAGGTCAATCAAGGAAGTAAAGGTTGAGTTGATTGGTGAACCTTATTTTAGACAATATATTTTCTCAGACAGGTACAAGGTGATAGGACTTTCTTTTGTACAGGGACACAGGCACAGAATAACAGAAGATGTGGTTTGTTGCAGTGATCAGAACAGAGTGAAGTCTGCTTCTGTGTTTCCTGTCCCCTGTGGTGTGTTTTGACCTTGTGTGAGTCAGTGATGTTTCCCATTAATTGGTTCCATTAGGTTCCTTGGCTTTGTACTGCTCCTTGTCGTTGTATCGCAATTCTGATTGTGGGGAGAGATAGTGGGAATGACTTTTGCAGATTTAACAGTGTTTTCAATGTTAATCAATTGTTAGGATCTCTCTGGTTTGGCCGGGATAATACGTCGGAGTTCCTTTTCCACGGTGGCAAAGTTCAGCGGTGTGTGGGACCTGAGGTATGTAGCCAGGCCCAGAAAATGCTGCATCTCCTTGGTAGTGGTTGGTCGCGGGTTCCTTAGGTTCCTTGGCTTTGTACTGCTCCTTGTCGTTGTATCGCAATTCTGATTGTGGGGAGAGATAGTGGGAATGACTTTTGCAGATTTAACAGTGTTTTCAATGTTAATCAATTGTTAGGATCTCTC
>CAJPEX010006200.1:2597-13429 GCA_905338405.1 Notodromas monacha | reverse complement strand
AAAAAAAAAAAAAAGAAAAAAAAAAAAAAAAAAAAAAAAAAAAAAAAAAGAGGAGAGAATTCTTTTGTGTCTCTCGCTCGTACTTTTAATTCCGCCTATAATAGAAACCAAGGTGTTTTTGGAGAAAGCGGAACGCGAGTTTGACTCGAATGGGTTTCGATGAGAAGCGCACCTTTGAATAGTGACCACTATACTGTACTGACTTTTTGTGTGTGTTCAGTGTGTCAATGTGCTCAATTCCCGCATTATATTGGTGTGATTTGCTCTTATTGGGGAAGATGTGCTTAAGGGTTTTTTCTCTTTTTTTTCTGACGGGACACGAAGGCAGAATGACCAACTGAAGTTGAAGGGTTCAATTTGTGAGTTAATTGGGGCATCAGCCTTCTTTGAGCTTTGAGTGCATCACAAAACGGCGACTTTCAGGATAACACGCTGATAATACTACGAGTTAAAGTCAAAATACTGTAGTAAGAAAGAGCGTTTGCAGAAAGAAAAAAACGGCTCCGGATATCCAGTGCAAAATAGCAGTTACCTGTATTTTTTTCCAGCTTCACACCGTGCGTCAGTTTGGTTAGGTTATTCTCCTTGGAAGTTTTTCTGCGTGAGATTAATTTAAATGAAATGGAAGTATATCAGGTTTTCATACCGCATTTAATAAATTATCTGATTTTCTTCTGTTTTAGTGTCACATGCGTCTTTTCATAGCCTTTTTGGTGCTTCACTTTTCTGAATTCACGGTTTTCCCTTGATAACGAAGATTCTCATTTGAACTCTAACGACAATACTTAACCTTTAATTTTTGTTTACATAGGTTTTAACTTGCCACATTTTTCTGGGGATTTTTAACTTTTTTCAGACGAAGTTCATTTAAATGCATTTGGCAGTAATTCATCTTTACTCGGGGCTGCTGGAGGGAAAAAGAATTTGCATCAAGGGGCTTGATGATGAGAAGGAACAGATAAAAATCTGGCAGAAGCGAGGTAGATGAATGTTTTGTTTTGTTAAAAAAAAAAAAACTAACGTCAGGAAGCCGACCTCAAAACGCTTTTCTACCCGTCACTGCTTCTATATATCCCCAACAAACGACGTTGAAACGATTACCAGACAAGATGTGTAGTTCAACTTCGCTGCTTCGCTCCCGAGCTTGACAAAAAACGGAATGGCCTCGAACAACGTTGCTGCAATGTCTGGTATTGGGTTTTTAATGGTTTTTTCGCAGGCCCTTTTCGTCGAGAAAAAAAATAATAATAACCGTACATGTATACACAGTTGGTACAGAGAATCGTAATCTATTTTAAACCGTCGTTCTTTTTCAGAAACATTCAGGAAGAAAATGGGGAGAGAAAAAATGCACACAGCAGAATGAGCAACTGCTCTTGCGGTAATAACTCGTTCCTAGCACCCGAGAACCGCTGCAAGATGAATCTTCGCTCAATAGACTCGCGATGCACTCCATTCATCATACCGCTTTGCGGGTGTCCTATCTGTTTATTCAGGCACAAGAAATACCAGCCCCCAAAAAGGAAAACCTTTGCTTTGAACTGCGACGAAAATCCGAGACCACATTTTCTGATTTCGATCCGGAGGCGAGCCCCACAATGCACCAAAGACCGTCTTCCATGAAAAAGAAGGAGAAAAATCGGTCCCAAAACTTATTATCATGACCCTGAGAGAAGAAAGAAAGCGAAGTACAGTAAAGGAAATGGCGGGATGAAAGAATTTTGGAAGACATTTTCAGGAAGTACTGTCATATGTTTCCTGACTGAAACACAATTCACGGCTTGAATGTACTTGCTTCGCTATAAGAAACCCGGTACTGATTCGTGTTCGTCGCACACTTTTCAAGGCAAAAAGTTCTCTTTGCATCTGAAGATTTCCGCTGCGTGCAAAATTAATAAAGTTGTTGCGACTATTAGTTTTTTTTATGTGACATTTTTGGATTCTACGAAAGTCTGGGAGAAAAGAGTCTCGTTCTCTAATTATACAGTATACGCGTATGTAGTAGGATTGTTCCGAAACGTTTTGATGGGCTTTTGTATTTTTTGTTTAAATATTTTTAAATATTCCGTATGAATATGAATGTAATCCATACACAGGGAACATGTTCTGAGTTTTCCACTCACAGATTAAGATGAATATGAAGAATGGCAAAGTTAGACGTGCACAGCATTCTCGGAAAAATATTCAGCTCACCTTACAGCATTCATGAATTTTTTTGTTGATCCAAGTGTTACCGGATATTCAAGTGCCAAGGCCGAAAAATCTTCCAGATTTTTATAACTATGTTCTACTAGCAAAAAGTTTATCTTGCGATTTTTACATTGATCCTGGACGAGAATATCGCCGGGTAAGGTCCATTGTTGAGAAATACCTTTCTCAAAGACAGGCCTTGATTTTAAACAAACGCTCATTTAATTGTTTAAATTTTTTTAATTGATTCCTGGATGAATTTGAAAATCCGAGCTCCTGAAATTGGGCAAAAGAACAACTTCGCAACGTACTGACTCGACTTTTGAACCCTTCCTTGCATTCCGGTGATCGAAAGCACGTCTACGCAAAAAAGGGAAAACATATATGCTTAAGAATAAATCCGGATTTTTTTACAACTTTCAAAGAATAGCGCGACGAAGCAAAATTTTTTTCGCAGCCACAATAAGTCGGTTGAACCATTTCGATAATTGAAACAAATGAGCATCGGCTGGAGATGAGGAGCAACCCGGCGATTAGCTTCGGTCCACCCAACATTCCTCGATACAATAACCCAGTACGTATACTTTGACCAGCATTTCCGACAAGAATTGGTCAGATTGAAGTTAGTATATAAAGGAACGAACATATTTGGCCTTTCGGGCCACGTTTATCAACTGGGCCCCGATGCGTTTTACCGATCTGAGGAATATAGGGAGAAGGCCCAGGCAATCACATCGAACCGCTGCTCATTTCCGCCTGCCACGATAACAATTTCTAGAACCTGCATTCAGTTTTTCGGGATTGCGATACGAATCAAGGTTAGCCCCCAGAAGGAAACTCTCTCCAAGGGAAAATGTAACCTGAGCATGCCTCGCAATTGCTGCAAGCGTGTATAATGGAGGGAACAACTGCGCTGCGAGGGCCAGTCAAATTAATGAGCCCTTGCCCCGGGGGCGAAAATAAAACCGCGTCGCAGCTCGGCGCAGAATCCCTGGCAAACATTTCAGTGTGAGATACGATATAACCTCGATTATACGCGTCAATGTTTGGGTGTTTTGTCCGAATACTGTATTTTGATATCCTGCCTAAGCAAGCCTTTCAAGATATTAAAAAGGGTGAAAAAGTAGTCCACGATGACCTCTGGAGTAATCGTATTTAATCGAGTACCAAGCGAAAATTTTTTCTCAAAATTTAGAAGAAAAAAGGGGATTATAAGTGTCATAAGCGGGTATGCATTTTTTTAAATATTTTGATTTCAGATTCTTGTTGTATTCGATTCTAATGTGGAATTTTGGATCCCTTTTAACCAAAAAATGTATTGTAATGAAAATGATCGAAAATTAGTTGAATTCAGGATAAATTAATGTCCAAATTAAAATTTTGGTGCTCTTATTTGTAAAATATTGCAGTTTCAGAGTCACTAAAAATGGGGTTCGCGTGGTACTCGAGTATGAAGGCGGTATTAAACTGGATGTACCGACGATTTACAAAGTAAAAAGTAGATCTCCAAAAAGTACACATATGCCCACGCGCATTCGAGGAACTTTCTTCTTAAAGTTCTTCAACTACAGGCATTTGTTTTCTCAGTGGATTCTTATCAGATTATTGGATGTCTCAATTAATGGATTTGATCCGTTGCAGAACCAGGTCCTTAATCCGAAAAATCTAACCAAGTAGAGTACAGTACTTAATGATAAACTATGTACTATTTACTGCAATTGGGTTTTCCCCGAAGATCATTTTCCTTATCCCAGCTTTCTGATAAATATGCGTGTTTTTCCTTGAACATACCAGTAAATAATTCTCGGGCTCAATAACGCTCGATTCATGTAGCTTGGGAAAATGTATCATCATCGAATGAGGTGAATGGTGCAACTTGCATGTGAATCAAGTTCTTCCTGATTTTCCAAATAAGGGGATTTTGTCTAAATGCAGATGCTCAAGAGCAATTCCAGTCGAAATAACAGAAAAGAAGACCTTCCTTTTACCGAGATTCCATCATTCGTGCAGGTGCTGTAGAGCAGCTTAGGATTTACCAAATCCGTAGCTTTTGAAGGTAAAATTACATGAGTATTTGGTTTCAACTCAACCATGCTTAGTTTGATCTCAGGAAAACCTGTGAAGTTTAGAAAGGATTTAGTCTTCTCCGAGCGAGGTGCTCTCTAGAACTGCGGATTATTTCAGGCAAGATTCTATTTGTCAGTCACGTTTTCGTCATCGGCTTTCTCCACGAGTTGTCGAGAAAAAAAACGAAAATAAATTACACGAAGGATGGAAGGTTTTCGAATTTTTTATTTAAATCCGACGGAAAGTTTTTGGAGATACTCAGATTTAATAAAAGATCGATCGAATTGTTTTAAATTCTCAATAGGAAATTTTCAAAAACGCGAACCGCAGACGTGTTTAAGGAATAAGTATCTATATGCATTCTAGCAGTGTTTCTGAAGATAATTTTGATGCGTTATATTTCAACAATGGTTATGTACTTTTTTTGCGTGAACAGCGTCTGATTTCCATGTGCATTCAAATGGTGCATTCTTCTGAACGTATAGAAGAATCCAAAAGTTATAGGCAGCTAGGATGATCAGATTATCCTAATAAAGTCAAAAGATACATTTTCTTGATTTCCTGCAATATCTTAGTCCAACGAAGTTGATTTTCCAAAAATTGACCAGAACGTGCTCACCGTTGAGAATCGTTGTTCAAATTTTTAAGGAAATTCCTTGCTTCAAGATTTTTGCACACAGGGGAAATCGCTGATTCACTGATAGGGATTGCCTCTCTTCTCTCAGCGTAGAAATATCAAAATCGGATCAGGCAATTTCTTCTTTATTCAGAGAGAGAAAGTTTGCACAATCCTCATTCTCCTCTCACTGATGAAGTCATCTGATCAGCCATAATCGAATTGAAACAAATGGAGACTAATTGGACTGTGTTCAGAGTAATCAAGCACCCTTCGTACTTCGAAAACTTTTCTCCTGGTGCAACAACAGCAAAAGTAAAGAAGACGCTGACGTAACTGCAGGGATAAGAAAACCACAGAAAAAAAAAATCCTTCCATAAAAACTACTGAGCAATAAAGCGAACCTCAAACTTAATCCGGCTCTCAATAGGTACATCGATTCTCCATCCGAGTGGCGTCGGGAACACCTCGTGAGTATCCATTATCCAAGGTATCCATCTCCCGGGGCTTTGCTCTCTTTTTGTTGTCAATTTACCCCCGCACTCACGATCGTGGCAGGGCAGGTGAAAAAGGCAGCTCAGGTGGGCCAAGTGAAATCCCGCCCAGACAGGAGTACCCCTGGGGATAACCCGTATTCCATTGAGTAACTTCATTGGATCAGAGTGTGCAAAAAAAATTAATCAAGAGTAAAGAAATTGCAAAATATTTCGCCGTACGAAAAATTATTCTCCGAAAAAAAAATGGTGAGATGTTTTCCAGAGAATTTATCTGTCATTTCGGGGGAGATTTAGCCGTCTGACTAAAAATAAAATTCAAAAAATCTCGACATTCTAAAAGAAAACGTATGTGAAATAAATTACAATTTCCAAGTGAAGTTCTCTGTTGCATCGGGGGACATTTGGTCATCTTCATCTGTCACAGATATGGAAAAAAAAATTTGGAAATTAATCACTTTGTCATCCTTTTTCCATCAAGTTGCCTATGGAAATTGAATAATTTCAAAATATGTATAAGTCTTCAATGAAAAACAATTTTCAACGGGAACACGTACACACAAAAAACCCTATAAAAGATTTCAGGAGTTAATGAGTCCGGGGGTTAAAAATGTTTTTAACTTGCACTTTTTGGTGCAAATGTCGATGTTGTCATCACATTCCACGTGGTATGGTTCAGCTTTATTTTTCTCATTGACTCTGAATGTGGAAATGTCAAGCTTCTGTCTCGATTCTGATGAGAACTCTGGTACAGTGTAAACATCATTGCTAGATCAGCTCTGATTCGAAATCAAGTGCTCACCGGTATTGATGGAAATCACGCGCCAAATCAATTAAAAAATTAGCTTAAAGAGGTCTGAATAATTTGCAGTAGAGGTGCACTGAATTTTTTTCGAATGACATTTATACGCCCACTCTCGAAGTCCACTCTATGCCTAATACCTAGGTACCTTAATTCAGCGACAAAAAAATTTGTTTTATTATTATTTGAATTTACCCCATTGTCATGAAAACCCCCATAGAAAAAATACGCATACATATATCGGCCTGGCACGTGCCGCATTTGGTTTTAGCGTATGATATTCCTGACTTTTGTGGTAGTCCGGAAACAGGGGGCATTTCTGAATATTTTTTCTTTTCTCTTTCTCTATTTTGTTGAGAAATGTTGTCGGATGTCCGTCCAGAGCCATTGTTACGTCCGGCCCTCGCGTCCATTTCACCATAAAACGCGGGAACACCTTGCGCTGTTTCCGTCATTTCGCGTTATTCGTCTACCTTTTGAGAACTATGGTGTAGCCAAGAGAACTACTGTTATTACTTTTACTAAGAATAGGTCGTACTTTTTTGTTGTTCAAAAAAAGGGGATTTGTAAAATTTTCCTCTTACGGTGAACAGTGTATCGTACTTCAAAGCGTCTTAAATCTAACGTCTTAAAGTCCTGGAGAATCACTGTTTTATTTTGACCAACGCTCTTTTATGAGCGAAAAATGTTTGAAAATTAATTGAAGGAATACGAATTCACATTTTAAGCTTCGAAGGTGTAAGAGCTTAAATTCGCGAATGACAAGCAGCTGATTTTTTCCCCGCTTTGACAAAAACTCCATAAAATAATTTTTTTTTCATTCGAATGCGGGGAGGAAACAGAGTCAAATCTTCCTTGTTTTTCCAGGGACAAAAATCAGCCCTTTAGGCATCTTCACTGCTGAAACCTAGTTTTTCCATTGCAAATCTGTATATTTGGTGTGAAGGAATCCTCGAACCCAAAATGGAATCCAGACTTTAGAAGCAAATATTTGACTTCAAAGTACTGCGAGAAGATTTATTAAATCTTTTCAACAAGTACCCCAATAAGAGGTGATGAAGCTCAAAAGGGTATAAAGCATGAGGCTTTACGTTCTTCAGACCACTTTCTTGTCGGCTTGCAATATCAAGCTCGGGATTTTAACCGCGAGGAACTTTGTGGGATCAACCTCCTCATTTTTTTTTTCGTTTGTGAACCAAAAATAGTAAAAAGGTGGCGTGACGAACATGGAGTAGATTTCATTCTGGTGAATCGTATACTGTGTAAGGAACCGGTGCGGAGGAGGTCGTTCTTGGGATTCGTGGCATTATAGAAGGCTTTGTAGAGAAGCAAACGGTGCAGAAACATTGGCAGGCAAGAAACACATTCGTCACTTTCTAATCTGCTCAAGTTCAAGGTGGATAATTTTTTCCTAGACTCTTATACCGCAACGAAATACGGTTATAAAATGAGACCGTATTTCGAAAGAAAAAGAGTTTGAATACAACTTTAACTTTCCGCGGACCCAGAATGGCCATCACTTGTGGAAACGAAAAGCAGTTTCCTGTATTATATATCAGATACTGTATATGAATTGATTGCAACGCATTTTGTGAAAGATATTGGTAAATCACAGGTTGAATTGGCCATAAGCAATTTTAGTGCTGTACCTGCATTCCGTTTTTTTTTTTATCAATTAAATTTCCTCTAACTGCTTGAGCATCAGACAAGGTAAAGATAAAATTATCAAAGTGGGCATTTTGAAGCATATCCAGAATTATTTGATTCGTTCATTTTAAATTTCATGATTTGCTTATTCCTAGCTTATATTTAAATAATTTACTGTACAGTATATTGTACTCAAGAGAACTTTATAGAGCTGCTCAGTCATTTTATTCTTTCAAACGCCGTTAAGACATGTACATTTCAATTAATACTTCAACCTCCTCGGCAAAAATTCCCAACAATGGTTCAGACTGGAATGAGACATGGTTTTTCAAACGGATCAAAACTTCTACACAACCTTCACTCGCAATAAAAACATCTCAAATTATTTTTATGCCCTTAACTCAAGTTTGACTCCTTTTTTAATTGATAATGTGATTCACTGACCTTTTCGTAGAATTCCAACCCTTACTTCATATTTGTTCACTAAAACGAAGGGGAGGCTTAATATTGTATCGTTTTGCGCGGCGACTTTCGAAAAGCGAAAAATATTTCTCAAGTTGTAGAGGAAAAAAGAAGCAATGCTTGGATAATGGTCATTACGTGTACTACTCATTCAAAGACCTACATCTTTCCCGAGGACGTTTATCACGAACCATCTCCCTAGGTGCCCATCTACAGTAATATGGAAGTATTCGAACCACTATCTGGTTTAAAATGAAGTCGTGGTTCGTGTGACAAGAAAAGAAAGCTATAATTTGTCTCCTGTTGCGCCATTCGGGTGTGGTAGCTGAAGGTTCGAAGATCCACTGCAGCAGCAGTTGTATAGTAGTATAGTAGTGAGTAGTAGGAGCAAGGCAGTGGCTGCTTCATATCTCAGCCACTTTAATCTGCCATCGAACCAGGATTTCCCGGGTTCCGCCGGGGGTTTTTCTTTTCTCGCGGCCACAGCTGCGAATGTTGCGAACAGCAGGAGGTCAGCACAGGGATATTGCTCCGGAATATGACGTCGTTTCGGCATAGCTATTTTGGGGAACAAAATCTCAGCACGTACCCCGCGGCCCGAGGACGACTTGATTTATGGATCCCCCTCTCGCATCAACGCAAGTATATAGGCAACGCCGATAACATGCCCGATCTATTGGGCAGCCATCAAATTGGCACAACATCGAACAAACTCGAGTTTCTCATTAAGAAAGTATCGCTTTGACGGTATGCTGGTATATAGAGAACCTATTGCGTGTTTTGTTCCTATGGAAGGTAGATTCGATCTGGCAGCGAATGTCCCGCAAATGACTTTCTGACGCGTTTACGAAGCCTTTTCCATACGGAAACGTGATTTAAGTGTACATTAATATGTAAACTCCATCGCCGTGCATGCTTTTAATTATTTTTTTAGTGAACAAATGCAACGATTAATATTTGTATACTCCGTGATTATTTGGAGTATCTCTCAGTGCTCTGGAGGGCTTGATGACAGTGAATCTAATGCCTAAAGAGTTTACTTCTTCACAAGTGGACTAAATCGATCGCGTTTCTTAGCATTCGGATCACCAAAAGATTACAGACGATGGCGTTCGTTTTTTTTTTTCTCGAAAGATTCGTTTTCCGAAAGAAAATGTCAAGAATGTCCTTGAAATTCTCGTCGGACCAACTAAGAAAAAACAGCATTATCCTTGTGCATGTGAAGTTCCGGAAGTTTCAAACTGGATCGATGATGAAGCCATAACAACACTTGTCGAACCTTGAAGCTTCTTTCTTTCTTTTCTTTTTTTTTACAAGAACTTCAGAGAGTATCCCTCTCATGGCTTGGTTTCCTGGTGGGATCGAAAAATCGAGGTTCCTTCAGTGATTATAAGTTTAAAAAAAGACTTCTCGTCCTAAACTTCTATGCTTTGAAAAAAAGATGCATCTGAGAAACCGAGTCAGATAAGTGCAGACTATTTCTTGATTTTCCTTCAAAAATTTCCAGAATGCGCTCAATCATATTCCGTTTTGATAAAGTCTTGGAGAACAGTTTTCTTACGAAATTAAGTTCCTCTAGTTACATTTTTCCAGTCTTCTCAGTCGATTGTGCGAGTACCACTCATGCAATCATATGCCGTGGGGATATCATACACATTTTACAAACAAATACTGGACTTATATTTAAAAACAAAAAAATTATATCCCAATGTGGTGTGTCTAAAGATCTGATGGTAAAATTCACATATTTCTTGAAAGCCAAAGGATTCGGAAAACTTTGTTGAATGCCTTGCCTGGCGCACGTATTTTCCTTGCGAAATCGTATTTGTTCAAAAAGTTTGAACTGCTGTCTCCACCTTGAGTTATGACTCAGTGAACTTAGCCAAATCTTAACTTATTTATATAAATGGGCAGTTAAGATTTCTTCCCTTTGTTCCATTATGAAGGTAAGAGCTGCTCATTTGGGGAACCAACGTCTGAACTATCAAGAAATCCTGATATAAAAATAATTATACTCGTTCCTCTCGAAGATTAATCTTGCTCGTCGTCGTAAAACACGCTTTTTGTAATTCACAGGAGTCTTAACAAAACGTTTTGCAGTAAAATATGAACTCTTTCAGATAGCTACAGTACAGCAGTACTTATTTGCAGATTTTTTTTATTCAACTTCAGCATCATTCCCTCAGCGAAATTATAGAATAAATGTATTACTTCTTCTCTCTCTCACTTCTTTATGTCACGTTCTCTGAAAAAAACGACGCCTTTGAAACAGATACCACTCAAATGGCGAGACGGAGTCTTGCCCGAGATCGGCGCGTGCATAATTCCATTACCTCTAGGGATGATTCATAAGCACGCAAACATGGGCCCCGAGAGGAAATAAAAGTCGCGGTTATCGCCAGTCAGCCCAAGGGGTAATGGTCCATTCGTCAACGGTAACATCCCTGTTGCGTTTGCTCACTGGATGAGGTCGTCCGTGTCCCGCCCTTAGCTGACACAAGCACACGCATTCTTGCTCATGTTTCCCTTTTTCTTGCCTAACACCCCCCCCCCC
>CAJPEX010006199.1:0-13430 GCA_905338405.1 Notodromas monacha | reverse complement strand
AAAAAGGAACTAGGGATGATTCAAAAGTTTTTCGTCAGTACCTGGGAAAGGAATTTGTTTCGGATAATGTACACGAGTCTCTCGCATCACAAACCTCGAAATCATCCATAAATAAAATGTCAAAAAAAGTACTGTACAACAAGGAAGCAATTTTTTGATTTGGTAAAATTCTCTAAAATTATAGTTCTGACCTGCGAACTACATTCGAGGCATGGTTGTCAGATGTGATGTTACCAATGAATTAAGACCGCTATACAGTACTGTATACAATTTTAGTATTTGAAATAGTCTATCAATTTACTCCATAGGCCGATTTAATCTATCGAAACATCGCAATAGAATTCTTTTTTCGCAACACCTGAAATCTGTGACACGTTCAACGCTACTTCTTATTCGACAATTTTTACTCAAAAATTTAAAATTCATTACAGGGAATTCAAAAAAAACAAATCCGGAATTAAATCCAGGCAGTGGCATTTTTGCGAAGTGGAAGAATATTACAAAAAGAAAAACATGTACTGTACTGAATTATATTCCATCTCATGGAGAACAAAAATTTGCAATTTTATTTAACCTGTATTCTCATGCAAGAGATGGATAGCAAATTTTAATATCCTAATCGGAAATGTGTCGCTTCCAAATAATTTTCTTTTCTTTTCGTGTCAGATTTTCTAAACATTGGATTTATTTCAGAAGGTTTCTTTTTTTTTCTCTCTGACACAGAAAATCAATCTTGCCTGTTTAGGTCGACGTTGGTCGTGGCGAGAATCGTCCTGGCCTTCTCCACTTGAAGGTGTTCCACAGCCGCGAAAAGGGCTGAAGTGATGAATGATGATGATGGAAAATTAAAAAAAGAGAAACCCCAAAACTGAAATCAGCAACCCCAGGAAGCTACTTGCAGTCAATCACAACTTCTTTTTTTTTTTCCTTACCCTGGAGATGAATGGAGATTTTATCAGGCTTCTCCAGCTTCTTCTTCTCAGCCTTCGTCAGGTTCAGCCGGTCCACCAGGTCCAGCCCATCCTTTTTCCACCCTGCAAAAGAAAATGAATAATATTATTTATTTTTAAAAAATGAATCGTACAGCGAGAAAAGGAAACACGTAACGAACATCTGTCCCCATCATAATTCTGAACCCCAGGGTTTTTGGAAGCCTACGAAGGGCATTAAGACCTTCCGAAACCTTATCTATCACAGGCGTCAGGCTTCGACTACTTTTCGGGTTTCCGGCTTGAACAAAAAAAATATCTTAATTTTTTCGAAAACAAAACGCAATTCATTTGCTTTTTTCTACAGACACAACACAAATCAGCATGAGTCACAAAATCCAGATAATATTTCATTCTCACACAAAATGTCAGTTTACAGAAATTTACAAGAATTGGTGCATTTTTGAAAAAGCACAGCAATTTTAATGATTATCAACTGATTCAACTCATCCCCTGATTGAACATATCTCTTCCAAGTAGGATAACTCGAAAATATTCTCTGAAACTAAGTCCAGGGGAATAAATCGAAGTTTCAATACGTGAAAGCATCAGACGCGGTTTTTCTCCAGAGTAATTACTTGAAAAATGTCATCGAAATATTGCTTTCAAGATCAGTTACACATTTGAAGAATGCTCGAGCGAGTCTTCATTCCCAGCAAGTCATTAAGATGCTTTGCGTTAGCGAAAATATTTTCAATGGGAAAAAATGGATGCGTTTTCTTTATTTAAGCTGGAATACGGTACTACATTCCTGGCCTTTTTCTTATCGTGAAAAAGGTTTTATCGTGACCCAAACTTCACCCAACAACGTTTAACCGTCGGTTGAAAAATTGACCTTTCAACCGATGACGTCTCATATTCACGAAAATTAGGCGTTCCTTTTTCCCACAAAAATTACAGCACGAAACTGGGAAATCTCTGAGAATATTGCATACTCACCAGTCACCTGACAACTTCCCTTTCACTAAAAATCCAGAAAGACGCAAAAATGGAATTCCAGTTCATACAAAAATCTTGAAAGCGTCCCACTTTTCGTTAAAAAAAAAAAATTGCTACGCACGAAAAATCAGAACGATCGTCGTGAAAAAAATAATTTACCGGAAATAATTACACTGAGTACCTTTAACATCACAAATAAAATATACAGTAAAACTAATCGCAATTTTATTTTAATGAAAAAAGCGAGAATGGCAACTCTAGAAATATTTATACTTTTTCACGTACATTCGCTTGAAAATTTAGCCGAAGTGGGGGAAACCAAGAAGTTGTATTTAAAATTAGGGTTACCAATAATCAATCTGAATTCGGGCAGGATTAAATTGTATAATACGAGCTCCACTGAAGTTAAAATTATGATACTGTATTCCATTTAAAATTTTCAAAGCCAACAATTTCGCAATCCTGTTTCTTTTAACCACGAAGGATTGAAAAGAATTTTCCGAGATAAACTCTCGAAAAAGATGCTATAGTTTTTTTCTTCTTTTTTTTGTTGTGAAAGCGTGTTCGCGATCGAATCAAGACACGGCGACGCCGTCAAACAATACAGATCACCGAAGCAGAATAAGAAGAAGAAAACTATCCACAAAAAACACAAGATACAGAAGAAATGAACGCGAATAATGAAAAATAAAAATTTTGATTTTTTTTCCAGCTCATGATTCCTCGTTGAGGATTGCGCAACATCACGACCGCAAATTCGCGGATGTATTGTGAAAGCAAAAGGCGCGATGCTTCTTGCCCTCAATCGTTCTCTCCCAATTCTAAAACCCTGAGGATACGTACAGTTTAAAAGAGTCTAACCTCAACCCCAGTCGAATCTACACTACTACTACAGCTCACACACGCGGATCTGAAACGTGTGAAGAAACATCCGGGGCAAATAGTTACACAAGAATCTTTCCGATACGAAAATTGCATTTGGATTAGCGCAACTTCCGAAGGAAACGATTCCCGCGCCACGCTGCGTGTCGTTGCCATGACGATTTTCAATACAAGTACAGTTAAAATGTGTTCAAAAGCGTGCTTTGAAAAAAGAGTACCGTACATGATGAACTCACTGTGACACGTGATACAGTGCGTCTACAACGGGAAATAATTGAATAATTCATCAAAGCGACTCTTGCTTGCATTGTGGGGCAGTAACGAAATCTCATCGGCCTATGTCGACATGGCCACAGTTATTTTCAATAGAAGGTTTGAAAATTATGTGTTACGTTCTACGGGCACCAAAAAGCACGTGCACAAAGAACTGTATGCCAATCTCTGTTACAGTTGATTAAATTTCAATTATTTTCAATTTAGCATAATTTGACGAACCATCACCTAACCTTATTGGAACTGTCTCGACGAATCTTGCGCAACTAACTTGACTTGATTTTAACTCAAGTTATTACTCAGCTTGATTTTAACTAACTCAACTTGATTCAAACTAACTCAACTTGATTCAAACTAACTCAACTTGATTCAAACTAACTCAACTTGATTCAAATTAACTCAACTTGATTAAAATTAACTCAACTTGATTGATTAACATTAACTCAACTTCACTGATTAAAATTAACTCAACTTGATTGATTAACATCAACTCAACTCGATTGATCAAAATTAACTCAACTTGATTGATTAACATTAACTCAACTTGATTGATTAAAATTAACTCCACTTAAAGTTAACCCAACTTGAGTAAAATTCATTTGAACGAACTCAATCTAATTTGAACGAACGCAACCTAATTTCAGCTAACTTGACTCAGATTAAATTACAGTAACTTATATTAAAGTTACTGTAATTTACGTCAAGTACCAGGCGCCTTTGAGTAGGACGCACACCAGGGTTTATCAGTGAAAATTTTGTTAAATTTTCTTTCTGAATAAGATTCGCACATCTTTTAGTGACTCTAAAATTGCAATACAATACTTCAGAAATCAGAATACCCAAATTTGAATTTAGGCATTAATTGAGACTGAATTTCACTAATTTCAACTTATTCCCATTAAAAAAGTTTTGCTATTAAAAGTAGTGCAAAATTTTCCCCATAAATTCAAGTAAAATGCACACCTAAATTTCTATTTTATTCAACTGTAGACTTGCCTATGTCTTGCACTCCCTTTTTTACCTCTAAAATTTCAGGGGAAAAAAGGCATTTGGTATTCAAGTAAACACGGTAACGAACTGATTAACACAAAGTTAACTAACTTAACTTGAACTAACGCATGGTAAAATTAACTTGAACTAACGCATGTTAAATTTTTTTTAAACTGAGCTGATGCAATTTATATTTTAACTAACTTCGCTCAATCTACATTTCAACTGACAAAATTTAATGTAAACTTAAAATAACTCAGCGTAACGTACCGAAATCAATTTATACATAAATACCTTAACTTGATTTACATTTCACGAATATATTGGAATTGACTTCTCGACTCAACCTGAAGGAATACTGTAATAGTAAAACGACTTATTTTAAACCAACGTGACTAGAAGAAACCAAAATATAACCTTGGCAACAATTTGGGTTTCTTCCTAGACATGATCTTTTGTGATTGATCTCGTGGAAAATGGTCTTCCAAGATTTGCTCTTTTGATGCACACCACATTCTCCAACTACAAGTGACAAGACATCACATGCAGCAAACATAGAGAAACTGAGTCGTTCCTTCCATTGCAAAAAATAAAAATAAATCCCAGGGAATGTTGACAAAAATTTTTAGCCATCAATTTAAGGCAACTACCGTGTCTAAGAAAGACACGAAATACTCACGCTGCTCCGAATACAAATAATGTACAGTACAGTATTAAAAATAATTAGTTGTTCAAGCGCAGAGAAGACCATTCCCCTTTCAATCGCAATTTTACTCTGGAAAAAAATGGACAGAAACCCTTCCGGGATTCGGGTTAAATTCAATCCTCGAATAAAGCGAGGAAGAGCTTCGCAGGTGAAAAATCCTACCTGTCAAAAAATCCGACAAAAGACTTTCCCCTCATTCCCCCTATTCTGACAAGATGCTCGAAATAATGAATACCCAGCAACAGAACAATGCATCACATTGTCCCAAATTATGCCCCTTTTAAAAAGAACAGTTCCCTCCATTGTTCACACCACACGGTCGTCGTCATCATCATTATTTAGCATTTCTAGGTGGCAACGGACTCCTTTTTACCAACGCCGGTTCGTGGCACATTTAATTGGGATTTCCATAATCTCGGAGATAATTCATCACGACGGATGGGAGCGGGGAAATGCGATTATTCGTTAAGATATAACAGCGAAGTGGACGACCAAAATATTTTTGATAAATTTTAGTCAGGCAACGAAGTGCGACCATCTGGTTTTATCTCTAATTTAAAACAGCCATCAACTCGCACATCATTACAGGATTCACGGCACGAGTGACAAAAAACTTCCCGAGCATCCGGAAAGTCAACGTTTCCAGAATTTTGATTTAAATATTATTTAATTTGATTTAAATTTCAATTCCAATACGTACTAGCAAAAATAATACAGTGGGGCCCGAGATGCGGACGGAATTGGCGCCTGTGGACCCTGTGCCCATGTCCGAACATCGGATCACATTTTTTCTTGAACTTCAATGGGAATTTATTTAACTGATTCTTCTGTTGATCAACTATTGGGAAAAACTCGCCGGAAAAATGGAACAAAATAATCTTTATAAACTGCCAGATACAGAAAGTGACAGTGGAGAAGAAAACCACACATAATTTGGTATATTGGCCTGAATCGTGGCCCAAAAAGCGAAGAAACAAGCTCAGGTCTTCCAATGCTACACACGGATGATGGAAAGATCTCAGGAAAAAGAATCACAAAATTAGCCTCGTTTGAATTATGAATCATAGTGAATTTATTCTGTAATTTATCGTAATTTTCGTGAATATAAAAATCTAAAATTTTCAAAGAGATGCCAAAATTTTGAAAAATGAAATTTTTCCATAGATGTAGAAATGTTGATGAAGTGTCTGTATCTTGAGACATTGTCAAGATGTCAGGGCAGAATTTTTGAGTAACCAAGTGTCCCTAAGTCAAGCCATCCCCACTAAACCATTCTTAAAATTGTGAGTTGAGTGAAGTTCAGTGCGACCCCCACATGCAGACACCTCAACTTGTGGAGAATTTGACATAGGGACACTTATTTTCCCAGAAAAAATTAATAAAAAAAGGCCCAACATGAGGACACTGGCATTTTGTGATAAAATTGCAAATACATTTCAGGCCAAATTACAAGAAACAGATATTTCCAACCGTAAAGTTGATATAGGTTAGCATTTCTAGGTGGCAACGGACTCCTTTTTACCAACGCCGGTTCGTGGCACATTTAATTGGGATTTCCATAATCTCGGAGATAATTCATCACGACGGATGGGAGCGGGGAAATGCGATTATTCGTCAAGATATAACAGTGAAGTGGACGACCAAAATATTTTTGATAAATTTTAGTCAGGCAACGAAGTGCGACCATCTGGTTTTATCTCTAATTTAAAACAGCCATTAACTCGCACATCATTACAAGAATAACGTGACGAGTGACAAAAAAAAACTTCCCGAGCATCCGGAAAGTCACGTTTCCAGAATTTTGATTTAAATATTATTTAATTTGATTTGAATTTCAATTGCAATACGTACTAGCAAAAATAATACAGTAGGCCCGAGATGCGGACGGAATTGGCGCCTGTGGACCTTGTGCCTATGTCCGAACGTCGGATCACATTTTTTCTTGAACTTCAATGGGAATTTATTCAACTGATTCTTCTGTTGATCAAATATTGTGAGAAACTCGCCGGAAAAATGGAACAAGATAATGTTTATAAACTTCCAGATACAGAAAATGACAGTGGAGAAGAAAACCACACAGAATTTGGTCTTTTGGCCTGAATCGTGGCACAAAAAGCAAAGAAACAAGCTCAGGTCTTCCAATGCTACACACAGATGATAAAAAAGAATCACAAAATTAGCCTTGTTTGGATTATGAATCACAGTGAATTTATTCTATAATTTATCTTAATGTTCGTGAATATAAAAATATAATTTTTTCAAAGAGATGCCAAAATTTTGAAAAATGAAATTTTTCCATAGATTTAGAAATGCTGATAAAATTTCCGTATCTTGAGACATTGCCAAGATGTCGGGCACATTTTTTGAGTTACGAAGTGTCCTTAAATCAAGTCGTCCCCACTACACCATTCTTGAAATTGTGAGTTGAGTGAAGTACACTGAGATCCCCACATGCAGACACCTCGACCTGTGGACAAATTGACATAGGGACACTTATATTACAGTACCATAAAAAAGGCCCAACATAGGGACACTGACTTGAGATAGGGACAATGTGTGATCAAATTGCACATAAGTTTCAAGCCAAATTACAAGAAACAGATATTTCCAACCCTAAAATTGATGTGAGAAAAGTTCTTGGGCATTTCTCACCAATTTACCATCCTTTTAGCTAATTAAAAAAAATACCTCCATTACAAAGGGACTTCCTTCTCTCTTTTTCACTTGTGTTATTTTTACAGAGAATGCCAACATTTCTATGTACTTTACAGAGGTATCAGGATTTAATGCCTCAAATGTCCATATTGTGTTGNCTGTACAGAGGTATCAGTATTCAATTCCCCAAATGTCCATATATTGTATTGAAATATATTGATTGAATCAGTTTAAATTGGGAGACAATTTGTATTGTCATGGAATTATGGTGAGTATTTTGTACATAAAACACCAATTAAAAATTATAGAATGTATGTACAAGGGAAAATGAGACTTGACTCAGGGACACTCTTGATGCACCAATTACGTTCTCATCTCGGGATCTCACTGTACTGTACTTCAAGGCTTCATAGTAGTACTGTACTGAATTTGCTTGAAACAGAAAAAAAATTCAAAACGACGTAAGGAAAAATACGGAGTCCCATGAACCCAGGAACAAATGAAACTTTCAATTTAAATACGATCAAAGATGGGATCAATGTGTGTCTCACACACACACACACACACACACACACACACACACAAACCCATCCAGGATTGTAATACAGTATACCAAGTATAAATTCCATCCATTGCTTCCCCGTGGAATAAAATCCGATCAGCATCAATCATCGCTTATAATGAGTTCACAAGATACTGAAACTAGGATAATGCTTGAGAAATAAACATGAGATCGTCTCTCGAAAAGACATTCTTGGGAACCCGAGAGGAAAATGCTGGCGATCCAACTGATCCACTTTTGATGAGAGTTCCTTCGGAATAATCAAACACGAGGCTCGCGAATGTAGAAACGTGGGAAACTATCTCCTGGCCACTAAAAGTCAGCAATAAAAGATTTCAAACTCTCCGAAAAACTAATACAGTAGTCAAGGGGATGCGTTCCGGAGTTTCGATTTTCTTCGAATACTATCCCTCGAATTTTAGAAGTAAATTGTGGCCCCGTTCAACCAAATAATGCGCAGACAAATTTTACGAATTCGTCCTTCAGAAAAAAAAATAAGGTATTTTCTTTGGAAACCGTCTTTCGAATTCAAAATTCGAACTTGGCTATGTTAAACCCAAACGAGCAGCAAATAGGCATTTTCTTAGATTACCTTCTCTCGAACTCGGATTCAAAAGTCGGATTTTAAGCCATGTTGAACCAGAAAGGCGCACAAATTTCATAAATTCGTCGACCAAAAAAAAAGAAAACACACACTCCCCTAGAACTTTTTTCAAGCAGAAATTTTGACAAAGTTCATTTCAAAACAATGGAAACTTACCGAGATTCTTCTGCTTCATTTTCCACGCGGTCTGGCACGCGGGCGGGACTCGGAATGCGTCGAAGTTACGAGTATCCCAGTTCCCTTACGAAGAAACTCACACAACACGTCACTTTTCGAAACCAGTCCCAAGAAAATGGGTACATGTTCCATTCATTGATCTTCCTGTCACCCCGAACTGAATCCGGCACTTGGGTGGAACGCGGAATTCTGACCACTTGGCATTCCAGTTCGCAACACCTTTTCCGCCTCGCGATTCAATTCACATTTCATTTCGCGACGAATTAATCATCTATTGATATACAGTACAGTACAACAATCGTTGAACAGTAGATGGAATGCAGTCGCAATAACAAAATAAAATTGCAAGAAGGAGTAATGCAAAGTTCACTCAAAGGGATCCAATTGGTTTGTTGTCCAACAGTTCAATTTTTAAAATCGACTAATTGCTTAAGAAGTGTGAGAGAATTTTCTTAATGCTTATTTCAATATCTTTCCCGATTCATTTCTAGAGCAAAATTTCGAGGCAACATGAGATCCACAAATATGATCGGTACATGCATCAGTATTGTACCCTGAATCAAAAAATTAATTCAACACCTCAAATGATTTGGTTCTTATTTCACAATGAATCCAAACATTAATTTGATTTTTTTTAAATAAGAAGCCAAACCTTGTCCAAGTAATGAAGGATGCGAATTCAATGAAATAGATTAAAATGATTTATACAGCTTCGAGTGGGTAAAAATTAGGCTTGAAATGGTTCCCAATTTCCGCGAACTGAAATTGAAATCATCCAAATGAATTCACATTGGAATACAGTAAAATCGCATCACAGAAAACCTCGCTGCAATGAGGTCTTCTTCACAACGATTTTGTTTTGGATTTAGCAGCATAGCCTAAATGTTTTTCGAGCTTCGATGATACGAAATTTTATTTTCAACTACTGTACCTGTAATTTCATTTCTGCTTTACCACGATTCTGATGCATCTGCGCACAAAATAAGATGTTGATAGTGACGGATAAAAATTTCAGTATTTGATGCATACTGAAACGCTTTCATTTTTTTAAAACACAGAGTCGATGAAAAATCACTTGACAATTGGAAGAGATTTGTTGTCCCACGCCCGCAAATTTGCGGCAAGGACGCAAAACACGGGTTTAAGTTCGCCGCAAATTTGCCACGCAAGAAACCCAATCGTGTTCCGTTGGGTTCCCGGGGCCAGCACACGGGGTATTTTTTTTTTCTTTGCATGGGCAACTTTTCCCTCGTGTCCCATCAAAATTTTCCCAGGGGAAAGCGTGAGCAATGTTGGCGACGAAAAGCATGTGACCAATTTCTCTCCCTTCCACTTAAGAAAACCGTGACAACGTTGCCAAGGAAAGGTCACTCATTATCTAGGGCACAGCGAGTTCGAAACACCTTGTCCAACTTTTAACAACCCCAACCATTTCCAGGCGAGACGAGGTTTTTTCTCTCCACTGGCAGAATCGAACCTTAATCACTTTTTTGTTGTTTATAAATCCTATTCCACAAAGAAGTATTGTTTCTTTTTTCGGGATTTCTTGCCGAAAATTCAACGTCGAGTATTTCTGTCATTCTTTTCCCACGTGGAAGCGAAACGTGGACTTCGCCAGGAAACAACTGAGCCTTTGACACTGAAAGTGTTGAACACGATCATTCGCTTGTACAATATTTTCGAATCTGTTCAACTGAAACTTCCCCATGTCCAACACATCAGATTTGTTTTCAGCATTTAATACGTGTGGCCTCTATTTTGTCAAATTTCTTAAACCTTAGGAAAAAAACATGTCAAGTTTCTGTATCGAAAATATAAATAGCGTATCGAAAATTGGCTTTACTGATCAGGATGTGCGTCTATTCTAAACAATAGTATCTCGATACAACGAAGTCTCAGCCCAATATCCACTCGTATTTTATTTAAATTTTTTTTGTAACGACATTTTTGCCTTGTATTTTCGGAACTTTTAAACTGAATTATCCCTGATACGAAACATTAATTTGGTTTTTAGCAGGTGTCGTCCAAAATTTTCCCATTTTTTTGAGCCTCACAACTAGCATGTTCGGTTCAAGCATCAAAAATGTAAAATGATTTCCTAAATTAGCGTTAATAATCTGGATTTGCATTTGTTCTATTACAGTGGTAGAATCTCGCAACGACGAAGTCTCAGTCCAATAGTCACAATATTATTTGGATTCGTTTGTAACCAATTTTTTCGTGAAAATAGTCTACAGCATTTATTCATGAGAAGTAAATGTAATTATGTGAATGAAGAATGTTTTGACCAGCTTTAAAAATTAAAAGAACGACGAATGCTGAAATACTCGGGTTTCCTTGGCGGATTTAAAAAAAATCCATTTAAAAGATGGTTCAAAAATTGCACTGCCATTCTCGGCAACACGAATTCATAAAATTGTCTTCGATCATCAGAACAAAAAATATTTGAGTGATCTTCACTCGAGTGAGGCTTGGCAATTATACTGTAATGAGTTCACTTTCGAATAGGTTCATTTACGGATAAATTCAGAAGTTTCAAATACAGGTTATTTAAATTAAGTCGGTGAAATCCCCACTCGAGTATCGAAAAGGAGAACATTTTCCGACGCATCACTCGCAAACAAAAAAAAAGGCACGAAAAACCCGGAATAATGTAACCCAGAAGATATACCCTCCAGAGTAACACCAGGTGTACGTTGAAACACCAGGTGGACTTGTTTTCCCGGAACAACACATTATCTCGAATAACTTGCTCAAACAACATCCCACGTGACGCCGTCGTCCGTTGAACACGCAACAATCCACAGTACAGTAACGTTTTACGCCTCCGAACCACAAGGTTTTTTCGTCGTTCTTTTAACCCAAAAAACGGCAGAAACTTAGTGCCTATTAAGGCTCGGACACTTGCACAATGACACCAGAGTTGTTTTCCAATTCCAAGTCACGAAATATAGTCACGTATGAAAAAAAAAAAAACCGCAGCTCAAGTGACGCAAAGCCCTTCAGAGCAGCGGTACGAAATCGGTCCAACACCAAAAAAATAAAAATCTCTTCGGAGAAACCGAGCACCACAAGAGATACGAAGCCTGTTTTTACTGTTCGATTAAGGACAAATCTGATGCATAAAGCCTTGCAATCAACCTGTCCTGGCAGCCACCAACATCACACACTGATATTCCCAGGATGCAGAAAGCAGCGATTTGAAGCTCATTTTTCACCCACGGATTCGCTCCTGCCATCCATCCGTCGGAACAACACTACCAAGACTGCGACGTGCATTAAATAATACGGAGCAGGAACCCCGTTCAACTCCGTTGTCCAAGTAATGAAGGATGCGAATTCAATGAAATAGATTAAAATGATTTATACAGCTTCGAGTGGGTAAAAATTAGGCTTGAAATGGTTCCCAATTTCCGCGAACTGAAATTGAAATCATCCAAATGAATTCACATTGGAATACAGTAAAATCGCATCAAAGAAAACCTAGCTTCGATGATACGAAATTTTATTTACAACTATTGTGGCTGTAATTTCATTTTTGCTTTACCACGATTCTGATGCATCTGCGCACAAAATAAAAAGTTGATAGTGACAGGTAAAAATTTCAGTATTTGATGCATACAAAAACGCTCTCATTTTTTTAAAACACAGAGTCGATGAAATATCACTTGACAATTGGAAGAGATTTGTTGTCCAACGCCCGCAAATTTGCGGCAAGGACGCAAAACACGGGTTTAAGTTCGCCGCAGATTTGCCACGCAAGAAACCCGATCGTGTTCCGTTGGGTTCCCGGGGCCAGCACACGGGATATTTTTTTTTTCGTCCGTACCCGTTGAAAAGGGAGCACAGGGTAGTTTTAAAAGGGTCCCCTTTCGCACTCGTTACAACCGCTGCTTTTCGTACACTGGTTAAAGAGAGGGAAGGTGAATTCTTTTGGCACTGTTGCAACGGAAGGAAAGGTCACTCATTATCTAGGGCACAGCGAGTTCGTTTGTGGAACAGGTTGAAAATTGTTGGGGTTGGTAAAGGTCCGCTCTGCTCCAAAAAAGAGAGGTGACCGTCTTAGCTTGGAATTAGTGAAAAAACAACAAATATTTAGGATAAGGTGTTTCTTCATCAGTATTGTTTCTTTTTTCGGGATTTCTTGCCAAAAATTCAACGTCGAGTATTTCTGTCATTCTTTTCCCACGTGGAAGCGAAACGTGGACTTCGCCAGGAAACAACTGAACCTTTGACACTGAAAGTGTTGAACACGATCATTCGCTTGTACAATATTTTCGAATCTGTTCAACTGAAACTTCCCAATGTCGAACGCATCAAATTTATTTTCGGCATTTGATACGTGTGGCCTCAATTTTGTCAAAATTTCTTGAACCTTAGGAAAAAAACAAGTCAAGTTTCTGTATCGAAAATGTAAATTGCGTTTCGAAAATTGGCTTTACTGATCAGGATGTGCGTCTATTCTATACAATAGCATCTCGATACAACGAAGTCTCAGCCCAATATCCACTCGTATTTTATTTAAATTTTTTTGTAACGACATTTTTGCCTTGTATTTTCGGAACTTTTAAACTGAATTATCCCTGATACGAAACATTAATTTGGTTTTTAGCAGGTGTCGTCCAAAATTTTCCCATTTTTTTGAGCCTCACA
>CAJPEX010006198.1:0-13437 GCA_905338405.1 Notodromas monacha | reverse complement strand
ATGGAATAACAAATTTTCTGAGCTAAAAGATGCAAAAAATTACTGCAGAAGAAAACCACACAAAATCTGATGTACTGGCATCAGAAAAAGCGCAAAAAGAGAAGAGCAAGTCTTGTGATACTGTGCTGAGTTGTTGAAAAAAAAACTTTGAAAAAAAAGAAGAGCAAAATCAGCATTTTACCATATTATAAATTAGTACATTCATGATACAATTTATTTTTATTATAGTAAACACGAAGAGTAGCAAAATTTGTTCAAGAGATACATCCAAATTCCGAAAAAACAAAATTTCCCCAGTTTTCTTGGAATGTGTTTTTTTTTGGTGAACCTGCGTTTTTTGGGACATTGTCCGAATACCGAGCAAATTTTTGAGTTTCAAGTGTCCTTAAGTCGAATCGTTCGTATCCCACTCGGATTGAGCAGGTGGCCTCTCTCCACAGCGATCTTGTCGAATTTCCACGTATAACTAACTATTTTTTTTGTGGTTCCATGATTGAAAGAAGCAGATTTAAGCAGTAAAATCTCGTTCTCTCCTCATGTCATAGGGGTTCTCCACAACGAAATTTCTCTCTAGAACAAATAGATTTCTTCCTGGGCCCTTGAATTTTGCTTTGGAGAGGGAGTCCACCTGTATTTTTTGAAGGCACAAATGATTTCTTCAAACTTGAAACCTCCCCAATTTTTTTTCTGGGCCCAAAGAATTCCACGTAGAAACGTTTTACTGTACTCGGAATAATGAAATAAATTTTTCAATTTTTTCTCAAGCAGTAGGTAAAATTTAAAAAAATGCATTCGAGTCAGTTAGAAAAGCCGCGTGATTGTTAATCATCATCCCCCAAATTCTTGTATACAGTAAAATCTCGTTACAACAAACTCCTGCGCTGGTGACCTGTTAAAAATTCTTTCTAATGAAAAATTCGTTCTATTGAGATTCTTGGTATTGAACACATTTTAGACAAAACTTTTGTGTGAAATAAGCATTATTCACCTTAAATTGTGTCTGAAACAAATCATTCAATACTTATCTTAATAAGTGAGGGCATTTTTGATGAATAAGGTAAAACTTTTCAAATAAATAGTAATTTTCTTTCATTAAACATTTAAACCAGCCTTTGAATACAGAAATGTTGCTTTTCTTGAAAAATAAAATGAAAAAAAATTAAATGTGGTAGAAATACTGCACTTGCCTCAGAGTATAATGTACACATCCCCTCATACCATTCTGTATGCTTTGAAATAAAGGCAATTTTTTATGTGTTGTTCATTTCCAAGAAAGGAATATTTTCTAAAATGGAGCTGAAGAATTTCCAAGAAATGTTTGATTTTGTGCATTTTTGGAGCACCAATAAGTTTTCTCTGCAGACATTTTTTAAAAATGAATTTGGCACGCTGTATGCTTAAAATATTTCCAAGTTTTCCGCCATTTCTCAAAGAATTTGTATGATCCCTACATAGCCTATGAACAGAATTATGGCCAAAAATGTGTTGTAATAATGAGATTTTAGCATAAATTAAGTTTGTTGAAATGAGATTTTTATAAAATTGTGCCTATGGGAAAACTGCCAGGACCAAGAGAAAAAGGTACTTTCCTGTTATCTCAGTACCTACTTTCCTGTTATCTCTGTATCTTCCCTCTGACCAATTTAACCTGACCTAACCTAACTTCACCTAACCACCTCCCATTGTGCAAATGACTTCCAAACATGACCAGAAAATACTGTAATTATTTTTATCTGATTTTGGGAGGCAGTTGGGTGAAGTTAGGTTAGGTCAGGTTATGTTATGTTAGTTACAAATATCTTTTAATTAACATAACCTGACCTAACCTAACTTCACCCAACTGCCTCCCAACCTAGGTCAGGTAACCTAGGTCAGGTTATGTTATGTTAGTTACAAATATCTTTTAATTAACATAACCTGACCTAACCTAACTGCCTCCCAAACAGTGGCGGCCCTAGGGTGGGGCAAGAGGGGCGGCCGCCCCAGGCCCTGCACTTGAGGGGGCCCCGCACTCAAGGATGGCCCCGCCATTCAGTGGCTCTGAAAATTGGCTGTCCTCTTCAAAAATTTTTCCACGTTTTTAAAACTGGAAGGAGTGGGGCCCCCTTCTAAAAAACCTAGTCTATTCTTACCTCTTTTACAAAGTTTGCTGACAAGTAATCTTATCCATTAGCAGAGCACAACAGAGCCAACAATGCATTTAGAAGAATATTTGTGTAGGAGCTTTCTTACTGTATATACATTTTTCAATCTTCACTGAAATTTCTGTTAAAGATAAATGCATTTTTACATTTTATAACATCTTGTTAAGTTCTTAAAAATAAGAATTCAAATAGAAATAATGCATGTGGAATTTTGAATCACCATTAAATACTGTAATGGTAATCCTCAATGTTAAACTTTCCCATGTAGTTTATGCGATTATGGTCCAATTTGCAATTAATTTTTCTAAAAATATGACGATCAAGATTACAATGAAATTCACATTCATTCATCATGACTTCAAAGTAAATATGCTGCTTTCTCTATTACGGATAGAATAATATTTTTTCTGGAACTTGCTAGAGCATGAACTTTATTGATTTTAATTATCTTTTGTAATTGCATTTCCAGTGTATCCCTGGCAAACCTCACAAGAACAATTCCTTTTAAATTCCCCTGAATGGGAAGTTTTTGGCTCTAAAGCTAGTCCCTTGCCAGTAAAATTATCCTGCAGAAATGCATTTCTGTTATAAAGTGCAGGCCAGATTTTAGAGCAGCTGTTCCAAAAAAATGAGAAAAATAATATCTGTGATGTTTTTATAAACAGATAAGCTGCATTTCTAAACATTGGTACTGTGTTAATGAGCAACATTTAGAAGAAGGTCAGAAAATTATTTTCTTGATCAACCTGTACACAAATTAGGCCATCATTGTGAAACTTGGAAACTGCCATGACAATTTTTAAAGTCCTCTCAAGTTCATCCTGAAGATTATCAGCAGTATAACTGATACATCAGATACATTTTCCAGAATAACACATGCAAAAAAATGTATTTAATCTGCAGACTGTTAAAATAAATGAACGCTGATCAGCTTAATTTGGTCTCACAAAGATGATAACCATTGAGTTTTGATTAGCCGCACTTCTTTTCTGCAGTAATTATTATTGCTATTATATAAATTTTATTTGCAATGTCCATTTTGGTTATTGATTATTTTAAATTTTGAAAATTTGAATTGTAAAACCAATTCAGCCAAAACAAACAATTCTGCATTTAAAATATGCTATAGTACAAGTAATTGAAAAAGATTATAAAACATTTAAATTGCAAAAAACCTTTTTATAGCTTTCAAAAATGTAATTAGATTTGCAGCTGTACTTTGATACAAATCTTGTTTTTCATTGCTCCAGTGCTGTTTTAGAATTGGCAGGGAGTATTTTTTAAGGGGCCCCGCATTTGACATGCTTGCCCCAGGCCCCGCAAACCCTAGGGCCGCCTCTGACCTGACCTAACCTAACTTCACCTAACCGCCTCCCAAAATCAGTTTCAGCAGAATGCGGAAGAATAAAATTCACAGTTTCTGGTAAGGTTGTTGTGATTATGAAGTTGTCCTAAAGATTTGTCTGGATGGTAGTGCGGTCTATAGGAATGAGGTACTGAGATAACAGGAAAGTGCCGAGAAAAAATTCGTTGTAATGAAAAAATTCACGAGATTCGTTGTAATGAGATTTTACTGTATTTGTTATTGTCAGACTTTGAGCTCATGTCGGAAGCATCAGCAAGTCCGTCCAGCTGCACAGACTACGGCCCAGTAGAGTACGGCCTATCCAGGCAATTAACCCGAACCAATCTCCACTACAAAAGCACTCGCCACGAAGGCCGCGTCTACATCTTCATCAGGAAGGGCAAAAACGACAACGATTCAGAAACCTTTTTCTGCCAAACATGCTTCTCCCTGGATCGTCGCCGACGTTGCATCCGGGTCATCGACAACCGAATCGTGTCGCGGAAACACCCCGAAGACGACCATCATCCCGACTGCATGCCTCATCCCGAAAAGACCGTCACGGCGAATCAATTGCAGAGAGAAATGTATCAGGAAGTGCGAAACAAAAGAATGCTGCCGAGAGCAGCTTACGATACGATGATGGGGAACCTCAACGATCAATTCGCCGAATCCGAAACGTCGCCGATGGAAGTCGCGGTGCTGTTGCCGAGATTCGACAAAGTCGCGCGCTCCCTTCAAAAGCACCGCACTTTCGACTCGCTTAAAAGGAAAAGGAAAACCCTGCATCTGCCCGACACGAGATTCGTGTCTCTCGACCTGCAGCTCACTTATTTGGGACGCAATGCCGGCGGCAATAGTCAACACAAGAACGAACGCTGGCTACTTCACCAGAGTCAAAATGGGAAGATGCTCATTTTCGCGTCAGACGCCGACCTCAAGGTATTCCACGAGAGCAGATACATAATCGGCGATGGAACCTCGAAACTGACACCCGATGCCACCTACCAGCTGTACACCATCCACGTCTACAAGCATCCGAGTGAGAACCCCAACGTACTCCATCAGTCCGTCAACGTTACCTGGCATACACCACAGGTACCCGAAAATAACCCGACTAAATTCCCCCGAGGCGAAGGAGTCCCGATCATCTTCGCACTCCTGCCAAACAAACAACGTTCCACTTACGCCGAAATGTGGACCATCATCAAAGAAGCCGCTTGCGAAAAGTTCGGGAATCCGATGCCGCCGAAAACATTCATCACTGAATTTCAAGAAGATTCTCTCGAAGCACTTCGCCAAGTTTTTCCCGACCACGGTCACAAGATTTGCCTGTTCCACTTCAGACAAACACTTTTCACCAAGATTCTCCAGTGGGGCTTGAAAAGTGCGTACAACAGTAACCCAGCCGTGGGTTCCTGGTTGCGAGCACTCATGGCTCTTCCGATGCTTCCATCGAGTCTCATGGTTCCAGCCTGGCCCCTTCTCAAAACCCCACCATCGATAGAAGACCCGGCTTTGAAGGAAAAAATGTCGAAAGTTTCTCTCTACATGCAAGAGACCTTTATTGAAAGCAGTCGTTTCCCACCCGGAATTTGGAGTCATTTTGACAACGACGGGCCTCGCACAACGAACCTAGCCAAGGGCTACCACAGCAGACTGAAACAGGTCTTTGGGAAAGAACACCCGTCTTTGAAAACCTTCTTGGAATGGCTTCAAAATGCTCATTTCCAGGACAACGTTAGGATTCTTCAGCTGGAAAGCGGATCGCCAGCGAAGGAACAGCCGTTGAAATGGGAGAAAGCGGAACAAAAGCTTCAAGAAGTCAAAGCAGGCTTCACTCAGTATCTCAAAACTGCTTTCAATTGTTCGAGCCCCGAAGGTTACATCACTGTTGGTCACCAGCAAGGAGCTATTTCCGAATATCTGAGCCAAATGTCTTGTTTGATCGGAGAAAAGAGAAATTGATGAGATTCGAAAGCTTCGATTTTGGAGACGATGCAAGCGTTGAAAGTTAAATTTTTTTTTTTGGTGCGCGGTTGTGTCTTATGTGCATATTACAACATTTTTGTAGCTCTAAGCTCAGGGGTTCAACTTTTTTTTTGTGAAAAATCGTTACATTTAAGAAATGCGAATTTAATCTATAGTACTTACAAATGACGAGAAAAATACTTCAGATTTTGTTGCGATAAAATTACAAAAGTTCGAAGTCAAAACATATGCAAAAAATATATTTGGAGCAAACTGATGCACAAATAATGACTTGTACGCTGATGTTCAAATTCTGAATCCATACATTACCTGTACAGTACATGCATTGTGTCACTGAATATTTCTTGCCTTTTGCTGCACTGTTAGTTATATGAAGTACAGTACAGTATTTTACTACCCTCCTCTAAACATGCTATCATGCAGACACATTTAAAGATTTACTCTTGCAAGTCTGGATACATAGTCGGAAAATAATTCAATGTCTTCCTTCCAAAAGAGAAAACGATTGGAATTTTAAGTTAAAGCTTCAATTGCAGCGAATTCTCAAAATAATCCCATATACAGTAGTTCATCGTGGGTTTCATAATTTCATCAGTTTAGTCACTCATGTGCCATACATGAGAGAGACTAAAAAAATTTGAATATGGACTCACGCGAGTGATCGGATGATCATCAAATAATGGCTGATTATTGACTTACAGTATATCATTCCATAAAAAATACACTAACCTCTTTCCTTATTTTTCAAATAAGAGAGAATCAGAGAAAGTCTTAACTCATTAAAACCCAAGCAGAAAGTCGATAGGGTCATTTTAGCACAGTAAGAAATATGAGATGGAAGAAAAGCAGGATATACTGCTGGGTTCAACCTACATTTTTTTCAGCAATTAAACTCCAAAATCTACTTACCACAAATTATTTAGTACGTCACACTTTTCTCAAGCTCTTGTGATTTCGTTGTACGAAATTTTATCAGAAAATAGGAACTTACCTCGATTTTCTGGATGTAGATGTTCGCCAGCCTCAGCTGGCGAACAAGGGCCGTATATTCGTCGTCATGTTTGTTGAAGTTCTCCAGCGAACACCGTCCAACAGCCGAATAAATTGTACCAAAAGTTCAGTACAAACGATCACATTTTCCACACCGAGAGTCAGTTCACAAGAAATGTCTCCAATCCCGAATTGATCGTAGTTCTCGTCACGAGAGCTCACAAAACTTGCAGAACACATTTTCGCGCTCATGTTGACAATTTCATTCGCAGTTGCCAACGAAGGACACTTGAAAAGACAGAAGTTCATTTGTTTCACACTTGGACACTGACGAGAATATTACCGAAGATTCGAGGAGTGGACTCAGTCGAACGGCATCACTTTTCCCTAAATCACATCAGAAGAAATGTGGTTTGTTCAACTTCTCAGCTCACACACCACCGTTTCTTCCGAGAGACGAGGAACTATAATCGTGAACCCTATCTTGAATAGAACAGAGCAAAACCTGGCAACAATTCACTTCCAACAACTTCCAATAGAACACACGGCAAAGATAATCTCCGTGCGACAGCTTCATCGCAAGGAAAATCTTCTTACACGGCGAAAAAGAGCGCAAGTTTTGTACCGATAGTCGATTCATTCACCAACAGTAACACGTTTAACAGGACAGGGCATCCTATTCTTGGCGAAAGAAGTAGGACAAGGACAAATCTTGATTTTACCTGTAATAAAAATGCTGTCGTACTAATCAAGAATTTCGGAAAATTTCATACACTACGCTGTTCGACGAACACTTCCCTTCAATTTCGCAGCTCCACTCTGGAGTTACATGATCTCATTCATCCTTCACGTCATCGTCCGCTTTTCTTCTGCGTCCCTTAAATTTTACCCATGCACGTCATTTTTTGCAACACTGCACTGTACACATGAGTTGTGCGTAATGAAGACGAAACGACAGTTGTCGTCATTGGGGTATCATGAGGGTAGGATTAATGAACGGAGGATATCTTCACCAAGCAGTACAAGATGTCACTGCTTGTTGAAGATGTACTGTACATGCCTGCCACCTCTCTATTGTATAAACAATACAGTTGAAATATATGTTATTCCGGATGAGAGGGAATTTCGTGTGAATTAAATGCAGTATTATACATCAGAAGTTAAATTATTGAGCATTTTACGGGATTCGTCTAAAGAAACCTACTGATTTTAAATCCCTAGCCCATTCATCTCACTGCAGAGGCTTGAGAGAGACTGAAAAAAAGATCATTGAATACTTACAGATTCCAAAAAAATCTCGTCGAAATCGCGTGCCGCAGAAATGTGCTCAAACGTCGTACTTCCTATTGCGTCGTGGAAGTCGCAATCGAAATTGATTGTTTGGGACATCATCGAAGGTTATTCGATTCGGCATTAAACTCAAATCTTGTTCAAAATAAGTAATCACGATATCTGAATATCTCCATGAAGGAAAATATAAAAGCTTCAATTATCATTGAATATTAGGCTAAAGCGAATTCAGAAAACCATACGCCCTGCCCCCGGCGCGCCAGATCAGGTAGATCAGGTCCGGATGAACAGGTTAAGCATGTTAGACGAGGTATACTCCGCACACTTTTTGAGTGAAAACAAGTAATGAGATCTGACAAATATAATTTTTCACTAACATCCGATTCTTTTGCCATTTTATAATCCGACCGAAAGAGAATTGAACATGAAAAGTCTCTCACCTCCACATAACCATCACTTCAATTTTTCAGATTCTTTTCGTCTGGAAATAAGGCATGTCAACATGGTCAGCCCTAGATCATTCTGGGGAAATTACGACTACAAGATGTCTGTCACATATTCAGGCAAATCGATATGATTATATACACGTATAATACCGACGCATACTTTTCCCAACAGAAACCAGAACTCCGTATAGTTAATTGACACGCGAAGTTCGAAAGAAACATGAAATAAAAAAAAAAAACACAGCCGGACCTTTTCAGATTGAAAACTTAACAACCAACAACTTTATTGCAAACGTTTGTTCCTAAATCAGCACCGTATCGTTTCCGTAGAGCAGCCGCGTACGTTTATAAAGCAATTTTGCACAAGTAAATAGCAGATACAGCATCAGACGATCTCGGATCATACGATCCCATCATCGTTCTCTTCGTCATCAGGGATCCTCTTGCTTGTTCGCTTCGATCCAAGGAAGGTAGTGAGCAATTTTTGTGTAGACACCGGGGAAGCTTCCAGCACCGCAACCGATCCCCCAACTCACAACCCCGACTTGTTCATAAACCCCCGATCGTTCCATCACCAGGGGACCACCAGAATCACCCTAAATATAAATAAATTATAAATGAGATAATAGAACGAATACACACAAAATCACGGTAAACAACAGAAAATAGATCACTCTTTTTTCGAATACACCCGCCGCCGAGATTGCAAGATGTATTCGACATCACTTCTGAGATCCAGCACAGCACCTAGCAATCGGGACGTCTGAATTTTGGATACCATATTCTCCCGAAGACTTCAACACGGGATCATAATTTTCAATCCCTTCTCGTATACATTTGGCAACAAAATAAAAGAAATTATTCACAACCCAAGAACATTTGTCGCTTTTCACCTCGCGCGCCAACGTTCAACAAAAATGCAAACCCTATATAAAAGGGTTTTATACATCAATACAGTTATAGTTGAACCTCGGTAACTCGAAACTCTATAAAGGTCGAATACCAACTTCATATTTCGATTTTCTTTCAAGTCCATGTCTAATCATTTATGTCAGAAAAAATGTGTTATCATCTCCTAAACTCAATGGCTTTCCCCTCAAACCTCCATACAGTAATTCGAATTTTCTGGAGGCCTTCTGGATATTAGCTTTTTTGACACAGAAAAGATGAGAAAAGCAATGAAAATCCATGTTATTGATGTAGTTCGAAAGGAAATGACAGACTATGGGGCAAATGAGCCCTTGCCTCCAAATTCAGCATCCTGTCAAATCATCTTAGAAGCAATTTAAGGCCTAAAGAGTCACCGATTGCAATTTCCTGTAATTCTTCTCTATTCTCCCTCACCAAAACGCTTGCAATCCCTAAAACAAAACCTCCGTAACGCGAATTTGTATCCTCATCCCTAGAAGTTCGACTCTAATAGGAAACCAAGTCGTTTTACAGTACATTCTTCTGCATACACAGACGAACAAAATCCTTTTGTAACGTGTCGTGCTGGGAAACAAAAAACGAGGACAAAAAACGCAACTCACGCTGCACGAGTCACGTCCGGAAGCGCCGGCACAAAGCATGCCTTCGGTGATTCCGCCCGGGGCTTTGTTCCCGTACTGCTGGCGGCAAGAATTTGAATCTAGGATCGGCACAGTCACTTCGCGCAACGTCCGGCTCGTTCCGGTTCCTGTGTGTTCAATAACATATGCAGTACGATAGAGGAGATATCCAAATCCGGGTATCGGATCAGATTGATCGCGAACTGATTCACCAACACGCTGCAAAAGCCCTGCGGCTGAACACCTCCGCATTCGTATACTCGTATATTAACGGTTCCACGGAACCCCGGGAAATTAACCCCTTTGTTCATTTCTCCGCTGAGAGATGAGAAAGGAAAACGGAAACCAGAGCACAAGCTTTTATCGGAGCATCGTAACAATAAGTGAGCGGAGCGATCTCAATCGCTGACGATGATGACTAAACGGATTCATGCCCCAGTTTTTCTCGCGATACTACAGATGATACTACAGCTGCTGCATTTCAATCTTAGCTAATGAAGATTTTCACTGTGATCAGGAAAAGACGAAATATTGCTTCGTAAAAAGCACGAGTCCATCTTCAGAAATACAGTATACTGAAGGATTCAATGACTGTTACACAGCGAGCACGAGACGAAACGGCGAAATTCATCAGAATGTTTGTTACAAGAAGTTATTCCCTGTATTAGTCATTCATAATTTATTTTCGTACGGCTAATTTAACTCATTCAAAACGATCATACTGAAGTGTATACACATTAAACGCGTTTATAAAGAAGGTACAGCAGCTAAGCTGGAGCTGTATTTCGTTATTCAGGAATATGAGGCGCATTCAACAGCGGAAACATGTCACGGAAATTTGAGGATAAGTTCCGAGGACACCGTGCAACAAGTCGCTTTATTAAAGCGGATCAACATTTTAATTCAAAGGTACGAAAAAAAAACAGGGTGTGTAGATGTAATCGGATATCTTTTCCTAATCTCTTCGTCGGATTAATTCGGATTACGAATGTACCGCTCACCTTCTCTGACTGATCCCCAGCCGGCAACAACAGCATCACGACCAACCAATTCTCTCTCGCTCTGGAAGTTGCTTTTTGGCAAACAAACCGGTCTGATGGTCTCACTAAACCGCACTCTTTTCGGCAGCACCAGCAAAGCAATGTCATTCGTCTTAAATATATGAAGTGAAGAAAAATGATCGAATACATTTTTCAGCATCGTTTCGAGACCGACTCATTATCGTATACTTCGAAAATAGCGAATAAGCCTTTTCGATTTGAAAATTACTCTCGCTTGCCGATTTTGTTTTTTTTCAGCGAGCGAGATTCAGGCTTCTTTATTGTTCCTGTATAGTGTGTATACTGTATACAGTACAGTATATAGGTTTCAACAATTTGTATATACTGAACAGTACTTCAATCTACCCAAATTTTTTGAGTCTTTCATTTTTGGTTTTTCTTGAAATGAAAATATAAATACACTACCGCGTTCAAAAACTCACTGAAATGTTCCGATTTGGAGCAAGCCTCACGATAAATTTGAAAAAAAGTTTTACATATCCTATGATATGCGTTCAAATTTAAGAGAACGGCGGCAAAGATTTTGGGTGCTTTACATAAATTCTGAGGTTGACACAGGATTCCGCGAAATAATACGGCGGAAGTCGGGTGGATTTCAGTTAATTTTGAAATTGAATTCGAATGACACTTAAGACAAAACTGATGTACAGTACAGTGCTAAAAAAAATCTAAATATGAGATGCCACATTAAATAAAAGCCGTCTTCAGATACAAAACCCAAGTTGACACGGTCGTGAGCCATATCTTGAGTTATTCAACGATTGAAAAAATACACATCAACTCTTCAAGCAGGCGTTTAAGTGAAAAGAGTGGTCATTGCGTCGTAACTTGAAGCTTACTGCTTGCTAGAAGGTCTATAAGACGCAAAGCGACTACCAGAGGCTTCAGCTCCTGTTTAGCAGGTCGGCGAGATGAACTTGCAGTCGCTTCATGCTGCTAGGTGTCGCACTACTCCAAAAGAAAACAAAATAATTTCAAAAACGTATTCACCTGAACACAATTCAACAATGAATTTTTCTTCGAGGAAAAAAGGTACCTCGCGACACAATGAGCCGCCGTGACGACGTGATTCTCATCGATCAGAGAACCACCACAAAAGGCTCTTCCGTTCCTGACGATCGCTACCTGTAAAAGTTAACATGGTGCTGTAGCTTAAACCCATTAAGTTTAGTAAAAGTAAGTTTCCACTAGAAAGATACGCGATTATTGTCTTCCTTCGTATAGAAAGAATACTGAGGTAACAGGAAGTCAACGAATCCATTGAAAATTCACTTATCTATACACCACCCTGATATACATATTCGAATCCTTCCGCGAGTTCGATGTTCTTGAGAATTCCTTTCCTGAGCTCACGGATTAACAATATGAAACGCGTGAAAAAAACCATACACCTAAATCAAGTAAGATTGTGCGAGAAATAATTGGAATAGGAACTTTCGTCCACTGATAGTACCTTGTACCGATCGAGTCGTTCCCGCAGATGAGACTTTTTCCTCGACTCGTATTACTCTTCGGAAACCAGTCATTATTGTAATCAGTTGCACAGTGGGCTTATATTTAGACACTTCCCATGAAACTCATGTTCCAGAAAAAAATCCCCTGTGGGTAATTCACGAACATCATCCAATTTCTTTCATTCTAACGTCCCAATGTAGCCTTATTAAACTTCGAGATATATGCACTCGACGCACGCCAACTCGGGTGCCTACCGTGCAGGAGGCCAAAAACTTTCAATCGAGTAAACGTATAAGAATTGTTGCGCTCGCCGGGGCTTTTCAAGGCAGAGGCACTGTCGAAAGTTTTGTTCCAGTCAACCACAGGATATATATGCATAAAAACTTGTGAGTTTCCGCGGAATTCATTCACCTTCCATCACATGTGGAATGTTTGATCTATATGCTTGTGCGTTCCGCAATCATTTCGGGAGTCACCATCACCAACGAAATACAAAACGATTCATTAGAATAACATTAGCTCATTTTAGAAATTCTACCAAAGAGAAAAAGTTAGGCAATGTGTCTCACCAACTGAAAAATCCAACTACTAACGTCATCAGAATTCCTCCATAGTGGAATATTAATTCCGCCATTTTCATCAACAGTCGCCACTTCGAATGAAAATGTGGCGACTGTCAATGAAAATGGCGGAATTACCTTGATGGAAGACCTAAGCTGCAGACAACTCTCGGAATTAAAGCCATGTCAATTTCAACATTTTAAACATTCCAGAAGGAGATGATGGCCAAAAATTTCCAAGATGGGCACATCATCTTTCGAGTCAAGAGCAAAAAGCTCTCATCAGGGCGAATTTTGCAAAAGATTGAAATTATATCAAAGAGGGCTGACTTTTTTTCTTTAGCCAAAGAATGCTTTTTCTAAAGAATAATTGTTTTTCATCTCAATCGTATGCTATTTAAATTATTCCCACGTAAATTTCAGATTTTTCAACAAACCTGGAGGAGAAGCTGCGCCTTAAATTTTGAGACAAGAGCCGAATTCTGCAAAAAACTGCAAAAATCATGTCGACAGGGCTGACTTTTTCTTCTTCTTGTACCAAAATAATTTAATTCTTAACTAGAATTGTTTTTCAGCTCAATCCTATGTCATTTACATTTCCATC
>CAJPEX010006197.1:0-13438 GCA_905338405.1 Notodromas monacha | reverse complement strand
AAAAAAAAAAAAAAAAAAAAAAAAAAAAAAAAAAACGCAAAACAAAAAAGAAATCAAGCACTGCCTTGACTTCTTGATAGGGCCATGAATTAAAAACCCGCAATTCTCATGAATCCTTCTACTTGCACCTCCTTTTCAACCAACAAAAATAAATTCCGCTCGAAAAAAAAACTTGCCCGCGTATATACGACATAAAATATTTCCTGCCAAGAGTAGCTTTCGACGTTGGCTGAAAGGCTGATACTTGGCCAGAAGTAATGTAGAATGTACAAATTTTAATTCCACGGATCGTCAACCTTTTCGGGGTTTGAAGCATTTCTCCAGAATGCTTTCAAGTTTTGGAGCCCTTGTTGAAAGCAATATAGGATCACACGGAAAAAGACTTCAATTATGGCACTTTCATTCGATAAATTATGTTTCCCAATTATTTCGTTTCATTTCGATTTTGGAAATTCTATAATTGTTTTTCAAGTGATCGCAGAAAATTAGAAGCTCGAGTGTTTCAAATAAGAAAATCTGCGCTATAAATAAAGCAGAAATCACTTCACCACTAACTTCAAGAAAAAATCCCGAAATCGTAATAAAAAAAAATTTTCATGTCTAGACTACCATCAAAGGAGTTAACATTTTTTGTTTAAAAAATTAATATTTATTACAGACGATTTTTTCTCTGAAAAAACCTGAATTGAAATTGAATAAAGTAACTTTTTTCCAATAGAGTAACACATTTCTCGCAAGAAACAAAAACAGTGTCTCCATATACAGGAAAAAAACTTCTTATCCTCACTATTATCAGGAAAGCCCCAAAAATTAATGAAAAAGTAATTTTTTGAAATGAGAAGCGAGATTTCGTTTCAACAAGTTTTATTCAACATTGTGTCTTTTATTTTCAACTTCCATAAAAAATTGCTACAGTATAAAATTTTACTATAACTATAATCATTATAGGTTTATAACAGCAGATAACATGCTCTATTGTGTTCCAGTTACTTCTCGCTTTTTTGCGTGTTGTAGAAATGAATTCATTCCTGCATTAGTGAACAAGGCTTTTGAAGTCAGTGTTAGCACCAAATGCTCCTGTAATGGTGAAATAAGAATCTGGCATGACGGTTTTCCAGATTTTCATCACCAAAGAAAAAGTTAGCTTCAGAAAAGTGACAATACCTCAAAATTTGTTAGTTGGATCAATTTGTATAATATCATAGAAAATTCAGCAAACATATTTAGCCTCAATTTAAAACCTGGCAATGTTTGTCAAAAATTCCAGACTTGCTTTGGAATATTGCACATTGTGAGTTGCACCATATACAATGAAGCATGTTTTCTTTGGTCATATTTCATTTCTTTTTGGAAGCAAGTTTTTATTCAACAATGCAAGATTTTATTTTGGGATTATGTGTGTGATTGTTGTCTTTATGAAACCTGTGATGAGAAAATATCAAGTCCTCTTTTAACATCCAAGGAGCGAGGATGCTCCAGTTTCCTTCATTTTTGCAGCAATAAATGTAGATTTGCACTTCAAATGAAAATCCCTTGGAAGATGGGTAACTGTCTCAGAACTATAATATCTCTTGCATATGGAATGTGTTTTTTGCAGCTTAAAATCTGTAATATTTGCTGAAATAAAATTGTATTTGAGTGCTCATCAAAAAACAATCCCGTTATTTCCAACCGAATGATAGATGGAGTGAAGCATATTTGCTATTCTATGACCGCGCTTCGCATAGGAACATGGTAACGTCGCTTAAATTCGGGAAGAAAATTGGATTCCCTTCCATACGACCCCTGAATTAGACATGATGTTTGCACTTAGATTCGAAGGACTCTTGGGAGCCGGGTTGATGATAAATTCAAGCAGTTTGATCGAGGGTTGCATATTTCTCGCGGGTTTATGAGCCCAAAGGAGTGAATTATTCATCGCGCGTCGTTCCCTCACTGCAGCAACGCATGACTCTGACTTCGTGCCAGACTTCCTTCATTACTCAGGACCCTTCAATGAAACCTTCCTATTCCAAAACTCCTCTCAAACTTCTCTCGATTTTCTGGTAAATAGAAAAAAAAAAGTATTTGTGTGCCAGAAACCACGTCTTTACTTGAAAGTTCAGGGAGTGCACCCAGTTCCACTGAAGCCAGTTGACGGCTCAAGGGAATCCTTTATCGCTGCTACATACAGAAAACGTGTACGGACAAAATTGAAACTTATGATAACCAGAAAAACCCACCACCATTTTCTTTGAAGTCCGAGCTCGTCGAGACCCTGCTCATGAGACTGGGAAACATTGTGCAAATCCGTGATGTGTTCAATTGCATGCTTGAATGACATATTTTTCGTTTAAAAACAGGTCATCGATAAGCTGTAGCTCGTTGACAAAATTACTCAATGGGTATTTTGCTACTGATTCTTTGGCTCCGCAGTCTTCATCGATTTCATCAAGGCGTCTCAACTTTTTTGTGGAAAAAACCATCTTGTTTTTATTACATGTGTACAATATACATCTATATATTTACCTGTTAAAAATAATGCATACAAAAAAATCTGCGAACCACATGCCAAGTCGCTGAGTGAAATTCCATGTACAGTATAGCTTAAGAAGCGGTCAAAACGGGGAAATTCGAAAGTTTGTTTGAAAAAGAATCAAATCCAGAGTTTCGCCATAATCCAGTTATGGCGCATCGTTGAAATAAAATAACAAATTTTCTCACTTTCAAACATAAAGCAACAGAACATTGCTTAAAAATATGTCTTTCTTTAGACGCACTTCAAGATTTGATGCTTCAAGAGCTTCAGGTAAGCATTTCACAGGTTTTTGCTTCGGGTGCAGGTGGGGAATTCAACCCAATCCTCCATTTTTCAAATATCTGTACCAATTTCAATGAGTATATGATAAAGGCACCTATACATAAAAAAACGAAAAACAATTTTTTTTCGGAAGAAATTCGGAGTGGAGTAAAAACAAATGTTTGTCAGTTGGGGTACTGAAGGAAGCAGAATGCGTCGAAATTGCATCTGCACCTGCTATCGGGAGTGGCAATAATGAGCGGGGGAAAGCACGGACAGACTCACATTCGCCAACAGGGTTTCCAGGTCAAGCACTAGTTTCATTTCCTGCTGAGCATAATCTTCTTCAGCTCCGAGAAGCACTGCGACGTCCGTCATAAACTGTCTGTACGCTTCCAGGTATTTGGCGTTGCCCTTGCCCAAGTAGTACTCGCGGGACGGGAGGCCGAGTTTCATTTGGTCCAGCTGGAATCGAGGAAAAATCACAAGGAAAACAAAACAAAAAATTGAGATTCACCTTGTTTCTAAAAGACACCAACGTCATCCATTTTCCCTAATTAATATATCAGTCTCAGTTTGACCTCTGCCGCGCACGGAGTTGCTAATTATTTGTTTTGTCAAGTGTAAATGTATTCCTGATTTATTTCTGAAATATATTTCGACTTTTCACTCTTCGGAAGCCTTATCGAAGGCTTCCCTGCCGTGTTCCCTGGCAGATTGTTTTGTTTATTCATTATTAATTAGTACATGTATTCTCGAATTTCAACCTCATTTTCGTTCTTTGTGGTGGCTCCAGCCCCACAAGCTCTTATTCAAATCGAACTCAACAATGAGGGACCCCTGCAAAAAATTTTGACTGAGGGGGGTTTTCAATCAGTTAGAATGGAAACCAGCTTTTTTGCGAGGGTAAGATAAATTGGGAATTTCATTACGGTAAAATTGGTCATCTTCTATGCCTCGAATATATCTGGGGAAAATGAGTTTACAAGTATGCTGATCTTGGAAGCAAGCGGTTGCATTTGCACAATAACAGTTCACTCAATTCCTTTTGAAAAGCAGCAACTTATATTTATATCAGTCTTCTTCTTCCTGGGTCCCCAAAATAATAGCCTGAGGGCTTCTTTGCATTTGAGTTGCATAGGTTTGAGTATTGGAAAAGGTATTTGGGACAGGAACTGAATCGAATTAAACCTTACGGAGGTTTTCGTTATAATGAAGTCCAATAACTTGTATTGAGGTTGAACAATCAACGAAAAATAATCAGACTCCGCAAGACCATTACACAATTTTATGCATGTGAACCTCGCTAAGTCGAACCTCCCTAAGTCAAATACCTCCTTAACTCTAATTTTTTTCAAGTCCCTGTCTGGATTCCCATAGAAACAATGTTTTAAAAACCTCCCTAACTCAAAATATTTTTATCTCAAACCTCTGTAAGTCAAATTTTCTAATGCCTTTTGGTTACTATTTCCTTAAAAAATGAAAGATAAAATCAACAAAATAAATTATTTTATGCATTTTGAAATAAAGCAAAGGACTAATTGAACAAATGAACCCCTGCCTACAAGTTCAGCAAGCTTTAAACTCATTAAGAAGCAAGTTTAGTCCCAGAATATCCTAATCTATAATTTCCCATTTTCCTTGGAGCAAAAATATTTATTTGCTTAACCCCAAATCTAAAAAAATCTAAACCTCCCCAAGTCAAAACCTCACTAAGTCGAATTTTTTTCTGGTCCCTCGAAATTCGACTTAAAGAGGTTCAACTGATATTTTCAAGATAAGAATTTTTCTCCATGGGCATCATTGCTTTGTATTCATTGAACTGGAAGATGACAGAATACACGCTTTCCGTAATTGTAATAACTGAATTGATCTTAAAATAATCATCGTTGTTCCGATGCATTTAAAGTATACATGACTTCAAGTACATCAAGCGCAAAAAGGATGAGTGGTCCAATGTTACAAACTTCGAATGTTAAAAAGTTGTGAGGCATTTTTCCAAACACTATCAAATTCTTGAATTACTGTATCAAAATTTGGATTTTCATGCATTGGCTAATTGCCCAAAGGTCTTGCCTATTCTCAACATTTCTCTTGGATGCATTGAAACTTTTTTTCAAACATCACTGAGAAACATATTTTTACACGAAGCTACCTGCCTTTTGGGGAGTTTTAATTCTACTACAGTTGAACTTTGTTAACTCAAGCCTCCAGAAGTCAGATTTTTTCCAAGATGTGCCTGAATTCCCTTAGAAATAATGCATTAAAACCCCTCGAACTGGAATGCTTAGCATCTCAAACCTCCGAAATTCGAATTTTCTGGAGGTCTTTTGGAAATTATTTTCTTATGACACTGGAAAGAGAAAAGGAATGTAAAATTAACTGAATGTGTCCTGAAAAGGAGTGAGAGGTTATTTGGCAAATGAACCTTGTATCCAAGTTCAAGAAACCGTCAAAATATTTAAGAAGCAATTTAAGGCCAAGAATATCACCATTTACAATATCCTGGAATTCTTCTATCTTTCCCATAATAAAAATGCTTGCTTCCTCAACTCCAACCCCCCATAACGCCAATTTTGTGCTGATACAGTACCTCAAAATTTAACTGGGAGTGGTTCTTGACTGTATCATCCAAGTTAACATGAGGGTACATTTTGACTACATGATGAAGAACTTCACGTATGCCTTCCATACGACCCCTGAATTAGACATGATGTTTGCACTTAGATTCGAAGGACTCTTGGGAGCCGGGTTGATGATAAATTCAAGCAGTTTGATCGAGGGTTGCATATTTCTCGCGGGTTTATGAGCCCATAGGAGTGAATTATTCATCGCGCGTCGTTCCCTCACTGGAGCAACGCATGACTCTGACTTCGTGCCAGACTTCCTTCATTACTCAGGACCCTTCAATGAAACCTTCCTATTCCAAAACTCCTCTCAAACTTCTCTAGATTTTCTGGTAAATAGAAAAAAAAAGTATTTGTGTGCCAGAAACCACGTCTTTACTCGAAAGTTCAGGGAGTGCACCCAGTTCCACTGAAACCAGTTGAGGCAACCCTTTATCGCCGCTACTTACATACAGAAAAAAGTACGGACAAAATTAAAACTTATGATAACCAGAATAATCCACCACCCTTTTCTTTGAAGTCCGAGCTATTCGAGTCCATGCTAATGAGACTGGGAAAATTATGCTAATCATCGCTGCGTTTAAATGCATGCTTGAATGACATATTTTTCGTTTAAAAACAGGTCATTGGTAAGCTGTAGCTCGTTTAAAAAATTACTCAATGGGTATTTTGCGACTGATTCTTTGGCTCGGTAGTCTTCATCTATTTCATCAAGGCGTCTCAACTTTTTTGTGGAAAAAACCATCTTGTTTTTATTACATGTGTACAATATACATCTATATATTTACCTGTTAAAAATAATGCATACAAAAAAATCCGAACCACATGCCAAGTCGCTGAGTGAAATTCCATGTACAGTATAGCTTAAGAAGCGGTCAAAACGGGGAAATTCGAAAGTTTGTTTGAAAAAGAATCAAATCCAGAGTTTCGCCATAATCCAGCTACATATGGCGTATCGTTGAAATAAAATAAATAATTTTCTCACTTTCAAACATAAAGCAACCGAACATTGCTTAAAAATATGTCTTTCTTCAGACGCACTTCAAGATTTGATGTTTCAAGAGCTTCAGGTATGCATTTTACAGGTTTATGCTTCGGGTGCAGGCGGGGAATTCAACCCAATCCTTCATTTTTCAAATATCTTTGCCAATTTCAATGAGTATATGATAAAGGCAGCTATATTAAAAAAAACGAAAACAAATTTTTTTTTCGGAAGAAACGAAGTCGCTCAGCACGGTTTGCAAAGTCTTGAAAGACACTTCCAAAGACATTCTTGAGGGATCATTGAGAAGGACGGAAATTTGGAGTGGAGTAAAAACAAATGTTTGTCAGTTGGGGTACTGAAGGAAGCAGAATGCGTCGAAATTGCATCTGCACCTGCCATCGGGAGTGGCAATAATGAGGGGAAAAGCACGGACAGACTCACATTCGCCAACAGGGTTTCCAGGTCAAGCACTAGTTTCATTTCCTGCTGAGCATAATCTTCTTCAGCTCCGAGAAGCACTGCGACGTCCGTCATAAACTGTCTGTACGCTAAAGCACGGACAGACTCACATTCGCCAACAGGGTTTCCAGGTCAAGCACTAGTTTCATTTCCTGCTGAGCATAATCTTCTTCAGCTCCGAGAAGCACTGCGACGTCCGTCATAAACTGTCTGTACGCTTCCAGGTATTTGGCGTTGCCCTTGCCCAAGTAGTACTCGCGGGACGGGAGGCCGAGTTTCATTTGGTCCAGCTGGAATCGAGGAAAAAAAAACACAAGGAAAACAAAAAACAAAAAATTGATATTCACTCTGTTTCAAAAAGACACCAACGTCATCTATTTTCCCTAATTAATATATCAGTCTCAGTTTGACCTCTGCCGCACACGGAGTTGCTACTTATTTGTTTTTTCAAGTGTGAATTTATCCCTGATTTATTTCTGAAATATATTTCGACTTTTCACTCTTCGGAAGCCTTATCGAAGGCTTCCCTGCCGTGTTCCCTGGCAAATCGTTTTGTTTTATTCATTATTAATTAGTATTCTCAAATTTCAACCTCATTCTCGTTCTTTGTGGTGGCTCCTGCCCCACAAGCCCTTCTTCAAATCGAACTCAGCAATGAGAGAACCCTGCAAAAAAATTTGACTGAGGGGGGTTTTCCATCAGTTATAATGGAAACCAGCTTTTTTGCGAGGGCGAGAAAAATTGTGAATTTCATTAAGGTAAAATTATATGCCTCGAATATACCTGGGTAAAATGAGTTTGCAGTATGCTGAGCTTGGAAGCAAGCGGTTGCATTTGCAGTTCACTAAATTCCTTTTGAAAAGCAATAACTTAAATAAATTTATATCAGTCTTCTTCTTCCTGGGTCCCCAAAATAATAGCCTGAGGGCTTCTTCGCATTTGAGTTGCATAGGTTTGAGTATTGGAAAAGGTATTTGGAATAGGAACTGAATCGAATTAAACCTTACGGAGGTTTTCGTTATACTGAAGTCCAACTTGTATCGAGGTTGAACGATCAACGAAAAATAATCGGACTCCGCAAGACCATTAAAAAATTTGATATTTTCAAGAGAAGAATTTTTCTCCATGGGCTACATTGCTTTGTATTCATTGAACTGGAAAATAATAGAATACACGGTTTCCGTATTTTCAATACTTTAACTGGATTGATCTTAAACTAAACATTGCTGTTCCCATGCATTTTAAGTTTATACATGATTTCAAGGACACCAAGCGCAAAAAGGATGAGTGGTCCGATGTTACAAACTTCAAATGTTAAAAAGTTATAAGGAATTTTTACAAACACCATCAATTCTTCAATTACTGTACCAAAATTTGGATTTTCATGCATTGGCTAATTGCCCAAAGGTCTTGACTATTCTCAACATTTCTCTTGGATGCATTGAAACTTTTTTTCAAACATCACTGAGAAACATATTTTCACACGAAGCTACCTGCCTTTTGGGGAGTTTTAATTCTACTACAGTTGAACTTCGTTAACTCAAACCTCCAGAAGTCAGATTTTTTCCAAGATGTGCCTGAATTCCCTCAGAAACAATGCTCGAACTTCTCGAAACCTCCGAAATTCGAATTTTCTGGAGGTCTTTTGGAAATTATTTTCTTATGACTCTGGGAAGAGAAAAGGAATGCAAAATTAACTGAATGTGTCCTGAAAAGGAGTGAGAGGTTATTTGGGCAAATGAACCTTGCATCCAAGTTCAAGAAACCGTCAAAATATTTAAGAAGCAATTCAAGGCCAAGAATATCACCATTTACAATATCCTTCAATTCTTCTATCGTTCCCATAATAAAAATGCTTGCTTCCTCAACTCCAAACCCCCATAACGCCAATTTTGTGCTGATACAGTACCTCAAAATTTAACTGGGAGTGGTTCTTGACTGTATCATCCAAGTTAACATGAGGGTACATTTTGACTACATGATGAAGAACTTCACGTATGCCTTTTCAAAAGTCTCCACTGCAAGCAATTTGGCGGATACACCCATGAGAACCTCCACGCAACAAATGCAACATCGTGCCATTTCAGCTGCAAATTGCGACCCGCCAAATTACCACCGGCGTGTACACGAACACATTAAGGGGTAAAAAAAAGGAGATAAATTGAAGCAGCGTGATGACAGGGAAGCGGCAATCATGTCGTACATTTATATGACAACCCCTCCAACTTCGCCATAGGGGTGCTGGCACGCCCATCATATGGGCACAGCACCCATCAGCACACTAACCCCCATCAGACAGCACTATACTAAAGAGTGGAGGTGCATGAAATGAGGAGCAGAGAAAAAAAAGGCCTGACCTGAATGATGTTGAGTGAGGAGTTCTTGTCGTCTGGCCCGACCCACTGCTCCATCAACATGCCCTCGTTGTAGTCCTTCTTGAGGACCCCGATCAGACGTTCGATTGAAAAGGGTGGCGGGGTCCAGGTTCGGTTTGTCACGGGGAACCCGCCGAGTTCCTCCAGGATGCGCTCTTTCAGCGGCGCGTCTCCGATTATTTTCCGCTGTTCTGCGAGTGAATTTGCAATCAATCAGTTTCCTTGCCCCCCAAAAGTAATGCTCAGTTTTCTCGGAGAATCTGCGCAGCCTATCCGGAATTCTGGTGAATTCGCCGAACAATATACAGTAGTAAGCTGTCGTGTGAATTTCGACCCCGAAGAAAAAAAAAAGTCCCGATGGCTAGGAATGCATGGTATTCACAAAACGTCACGCGTTCTTTTTTTTTTTTCAACTGCTAACACGACGTAATTAAAGCCTGTGATCCTGCATAACCCTCAGCTTTTTATAAGCTTGAAATCAGTCAGAAACCCATAACTGAGTGCATTAGACCGCAAGTAAAATTTCAGATGGCCAAAACCTTGCCAATTCCGAGCTTGAGTGAATGATGTTGAGTGAGGAGTTCTTGTCGTCTGGCCCGACCCACTGCTCCATCAACATGCCCTCGTTGTAGTCCTTCTTGAGGACCCCGATCAGACGTTCGATTGAAAAGGGTGGCGGGGTCCAGGTCCGGTTTGTCACGGGGAACCCGCCGAGTTCCTCCAGGATGCGCTCTTTCAGCGGCGCGTCCCCGATTATTTTCCGCTGTTCTGCGAGTGAATTTGCAATCAATCAGTTTCCTTGCCCACCCAAAAGTAATGCTCAGTTTTCTCGGAGAATCTGCGCAGTTTATCCGGAATTCTGTTGAATTCACTGAACAATATACAGTAGTAAGCTGTCGTGTGAATTTCGACCCCGAAGAAACAAAAGTCCCGATGGCTAGGAATGTATGGTATTCACAAAACGTCACGCGTTCTTTTTTTTTCAACTGCTAACACGACGTAATTCAAGCCTGTGATCCTGCATAACCCTCAGCTTTTTATAAGCTTGAAATCAGTCAGAAACCCATAACTGAGTGCATTAGACCGCAAGTAAAATTTCAGATGGCCAAAACCTTGCCAATTCCGAGCTTGAGCATTTTCTGTTATAATAACTGAAGGGGAAAATCATAAAACTAATCGAAAGGCTAATTTCCCATCTTTTTTGTGTTTAAAGAAAAGAAAAGCTGGAGAAGTGCTTTAGATATGAAACCCACAACGAACCCCCCATTTTCGAGGAATGGTTGACACAATTTCTGAACTAAAGTTGACAATACAGTATTACAATTCTGCATTTCGTTGGCGGTTTCTTAAAAACGTAATTCAATTATGAATGACTTCACGTTCTGAATTTTTTCTAGCTTTGTCATGCATTTCCGGAAAATTATTTAAATTTTATTCCGCAATAAATGCAATTTTGCGTTTCTGAACTGGTAAATCCAAATCTAAAAGATGTGACACATTATACTGTATTTAAATCGATTTTTGGAGAATTTATATACGAATAAATACATTTTCTAAAAATCTAAAATTACCTTGCTTTGTCATGTTATTTCCGGCAGGAATTTTTTTTTATCTTCAATATGAAACTCTATTTTGCGTTTCTGAACTGGTAATTTTAAAGTATTTGATGCATCATATTACTGTATATTGAAAGAGTTTTTTGTGGAAATTAATGCAATTACGACAGACACTATGTTCAAAGGTCCCCTCCCTTGCCATATATCTAAGGCAAGATTAACTCCACTTTTGTCTGTGCAAAAACATCCTTTTTCGCATTCTGATGTGCGGTACAATAAACAAGTATGGAGCTCGGATAAGCCAAAATGAAGGTGAACCCTTTGTTCAACCTCTTATTCAAAACATGCCACCTGCGCTGAAGCCTGAAGGTCAGTTATATCTCAGCACATAAATCCTCGTGAATTCTGCCGAAAAATTGTCAACACCCGAGAAGAAGAAACAATAAGTTCGAGAGCTTTCCGCGGGGGGTTCAAATCAACACAAGCGGCATCGCAAAAGGCGCGCACCACTTGCATACATGAAGGCGACCTAAATTTCCCCCGGGAAATCTGAATGCCAGTCTTCCTGAACAGCCCAGAATCAAAAAGGCAACAAAAGAAAAACGGGGACGCAGAGAATTCGGAATAGGTCAGACCTATATGTGTGTAAAGAAAAACAGAGAAAAAAGGGGGACACAACCAGTAATATATATATAAAGGACCTTGGCAATAACATGGTGAAGCAGAACACACACACACACACGACCCCGCCAAGCGTCAACAGTAACAGAGTTCTGGAAGGAGCATATAAAAAGGGGGGGATAAAGCTCGTGTCTCATCCGGCTCTCGGGTCCTGGTACGAGTACGTTTTATACTCGTACATATACATGCAGCTGCGTATGTTCCCAAGTGATTATTTCCGATGCGTGTGGTGTACAGCATGAACTGTATATATTGCCCGGCAATTTTCACTACAGACAGACAGGCAGTTGCTCCTATGCACGGAATGCAATCGTTTTTTTTTTTATTTATTCTTCTTCTTATTCTACCCCCCTCCCCGTTTTTTTCATCACCATAACCCAGCACGGACGCAATTAACGCGTTTCATCAACTCTTCCCGTATATATACAGTACAGTAGTTGATGAATGTGAGAAAACTTGCCCGACGTGCAACGATGACACCGAAACGAGTTCGTTTTCATATTAAATTTCACGCGACAAACGTCGTCGAATGATAAATAAACTTTTCAAACGACTCTGTTTTGATGAAATTCAAAAATTTTCGAGAGTATGTTGTAATATGTTTTCAGAAATGAAAAAACACAACTTATTGACCGATAACGTAACAATTATTTCGAGGACATTGCCAATCCATTGAGGGTGTACTGTAAATCATATTCGGATACATTGTAGATGGTATCGTTATTTTTGCATCTCCGGAACGATTCAAAGCTCATCAGTATATCACGTTAAAAAGTGTAAAATCAAAGCTATTGAAAAAGCTTCTTTAAAATGCAATATTGTATCATGATTTCAAGTGCGTTTTTTCGACTTACCCGCACCTTCGAATTAAATGTACCGTATTAGGAGTGAGAATTCTCAACAGATTTTTCATTATCCTGAAAAGTGTTGCAAGAAGACAGCCGCCGTAGCGCCCATTTAGCTTTAAAAAATCGTGCAAAAATCAGTTAAAACATTTTCCCATGGTTCATAGTTTTTTTTTCCGAATCGTCTTTTTGAATTTTTACACATTTATGAAAGACGGAAAACATTTGAGAGTTGCATCGATTGAAAAAAATATAATTAAAATAAAACTTAAACCAGATCTTGTATTTCGCGATTGGCGAAGTAAAAAAAAAACCCCGTTTCCTGATCTCTTCAATTTTTTCTAGAAGATAAATCCATGCGAGTAATGACAATTCTAAAGATTTTTTCAAAGTCTCCGCCATGAACATTCGAAAGGGTGTTCGGATATATACAGTGGCACAGCTGTATTTAAAAATCCTGAGCTTTAATTTGCTTATTTCAACAAGATGCATGAAACTCAATTTCCTGTACCGTTTTTGGATTTTTCAAAAATCGATAAATTTTTTCCAGGTCTTTTCTGTAGAATGCAAAACAAAGCTTCCCCATTTAAAGATACTTAATCCAGCGAAATGCATTTAACGCACAATATTTGATAACATAAGCAATAATCATGAATAAACGATAAAATATTGAATGAATAAAATGCAACAAATTACAGTAGTTGTCCGAAAAAAAGTAGAATCCATCGTTGCAAAATTTATTAGAATCAGAGGATGAGTTTGGCTGGCGCCAAACTCATCCTCCCGTTAATCTTGTGGGAACCCGAGGTCGCCGAAACTCTCAGCCTTCTCCTCAAGGAGACATTCCTCTATGACCTCCGCGGTCAATTCATTTTTGCCCTTCCTGTTTTATCTATGAAAGGCCATCTCTAAATGACCTTCTGTAAAAGTTTTCTTGGTTACTAAATTGAATTCAAACCAGACATTCAAAGTGTGCGATTCGTGCTGACAACATTGGTTGTTGTATTCTTGGCGATATTCTGCGGTAATTTTTGGACTTGTGTTTCATTCTGAAGATTCAGACTTGTACTTTTTCTATCCCCGAAATATACCAACATTAAACTAGGGTGTAATTCACCCCGGCCGCAGCTC
>CAJPEX010006196.1:0-13441 GCA_905338405.1 Notodromas monacha | reverse complement strand
CATTTGCCGGGGGCCTTAATTTGTTTAATTTGCAAATGCTTCGAAGTTGCTTAGGTGAAGTTGAGGTCTAATTTATGTGTTTTGTCTTGGTCCGGCTTCGTTTCCTCTTGATTGTGGGACCAGATATGCCTGCGAGGGCGGTTGTTGTTGGTGAATGAACATTTCCTGACGTGCGCCGCTCTGGTTGTTTGAATACATCATAAGGTATTCTTGCATGTAATAATTGATCATCGCCGCGATCTCGCAGTACAGTATTTAAACAGGTAATCTCTGCTGCGAAAAAGAGGTGCTTCATAATAGTTCAGTTGTGTCAAGAGCATTTTGCTCCTGGGTTGAAATTATGTTCAGGCATTTTCTGTACTTGAGAACTTCCTAGTTCGTTTTTCTCTTACATCACGATTTTCTCTGAAGAAGTAAAACTATAGATACAGTATTAAAAGGGATATTTAATGTTGACCACGTTGACATTGGAATTCTATCATGTTCGGATGATGACTGAGAGATCTTGCCCTGAGGCAAGTGTTTTCGTAGATATTCAAGGAAATAATTTTAATTCAATGATTTAAAAAATGTTATTGCGTAAAATAATTGGCATGCCTTCAAATCCTGAACTGTCAGAACAGTCATAAATAATTGTGCGCAATTTGCATTTTTCCTCAAAGTGGGACACAAAAAAATTGAATGCACATTTTGATCAAGTAAAAATTATTATTTAGTTAATTTCGGAAATCAGGCGAGTGGGATTTTAAACGATGCTTATTTTTTATTCATGTTCTGATGAGATGAGGTAATCACTGGGAATATGTCCAAAGTATAAGAGTTCTGCTGTCATTTTTATGCTGCCTGAGGTAATATTAAATTAGCACGATTCAATGCTCGAGCTCGCGTGGTATCTTTTATGCTCCTGCTGATGGGTTCCGGTAACTGATGGGTCGGAGGGTTCAAATGCCTCGAGGAACCCCAAGTGCTTCCGCCTTCCAAGCATGCATGAGAAGTGAAAGGAAGATAAACCGCTTCAGGCTTAGAGAGGACAATTTTAACCAAGAAATGTTTTTTTTTGTTCAAGGGAGGGAACTGAACTTAAACTTCCGAGATTTTTACAGTGTGGCCCCAGTTTTTCAGTAGCCTTGGATTACCGGACACCCTCTTTTGTTACGGTGCTGGAATGAATTAGTGAACAGGTATAGATACGTTTTACAGTATCATGGGATGACGGGAAAATCCCTCGAAAACAGAAGGGAAAGTTAAGATCCATTCGAATAATTATTATGCCGTCCACATATCCCACAGCAAAATTTTCAGAATGGACACCGCTACTGCTCAGGTACAATATTATATTATGCGTGACGAATATGTTGGATGCCAAAATCCATTTAGCGAGGCGTACATTCATGTGATTTAGTAAGATTTCTTCACAGTCACACTGAGGTAAGTTGACTGGCAATGAATCGACACAATATAAGAATACTGGGTCTATTCACAAAGCACACTGTCGCACACAATAAACAGAGAGGTCCGCACAGTTCGGAGGTTCGAGGTAGAATGGGGCTTGGCGTACCCCTCGTCACACAAGATGGCCGGTCGTTGGCGCGCGGGCCGTTGCGCCGGCGTGCCCTGATTGGGTAGGAGATCTGAACGAAGCTCGATTCGAGTACGCGTTTGTACAAGTCGCGCGGGACTAATGGCCGCTGGCCGTTACTATTTCATTAAATTGGATGGTACTGTGCCACCATTTTTGAAGATTTATTTTTTTTAACTTCACCTTAGCAGCTAAACTGATTTTTATTAGATTTACTCGCACTTCGGCTCACCAGCGTATGTCACTGACTTGCCGTTACTCTCCCCCCCCTGAAAAAGAAAGGTGCCGGCGGCGGCGAAAGAAATCTGGGGGCGGAGGCCACTGATTGTGGTAGCGCGTTGGGCGCCGGCGCCGTCGTTTGGGGCGATGCCGATGATGCGCGTTCGCGAGGCCAAATGTTGACATGTCTTCCTCAGTCCTCGTCGGTGAGGGGCCCCTGTCCACTGAGTGGTTGCGCGAGCGTGACGCTTGGCGGCTTGATGTCCTTTTCCGTTTCATCGGCTGATGAGGATGACGTGGTTGGCGATGGGGAGAGCTGGAACCAGCGGCGCTTCTTGCCGCTGTGATGTCCGGTTGCGGTTGTGGCGACGGGGGTTCGGCGACGCTCTCGGGTAGGAGAAGTTCTTCGCTGGACACGGGTGACGGTCGCATTTGATTGGGACTTGGTAGACGTTGGTCTGTCCGATTGCGGGCGGCGTGGTTGGTCCCATGTGCAGGTGATGAACAGTTCTCTTGGGGAACTTGTGCGCCGTGGGCGACGTGGTTGCTGTCGCTCTGGTGAGTCGCGTTCTCGGCGTCGCTCTGGTGTTCGTCTGGTTCGGCTGGCCCGTGCGGGTCGTGCGGGTGATCGGAGTCGTCGTCGGTCTCGTACCCTAGGCGAAAGCGAGGGCGATCTTCGTCGTTCTGTGGAGGAGAGAATTTTGTGTTAGGTGCCGGTCGTATTCTTTCAGGGCATGTCTCGGGGGGGGCGGTCGGAAACGAGTATTTTTGGAGCTCCCAGGCGTTTGCGAGTTGTGGCCCGTTTTTGGTCGCGATGACGTACGTCCCTTTGCCTTGATAGCGAAGGACTTTGAAGGGCCCGTAGCGTTTGGGCAGAAACCGGCGATGCGCCGCATGGCGTTCGGTGGTTTTGAGCCGCGGACGCAGCGTTACCATTTGCCCCGCGTGGAACGGCGGCAATTTTCGTTTGTTTGCTTGCTGGATGTATTGATTGCGGCGGTTTTGAGCGGTTTGTTGTACCGCTTGGAGTTGTTCGGAAATGTCCCTGGGCGGGGCTTTGAATTTGATGTCTGCTGGCGTCGGCATTGGTTTTTTGTGCCACAGCTCTAGTGGTGACAATCCGGTGGTGGAGTGGGGCGTCCGGTTGTATGCCATGGTGGCTTCATACAGGACTTGGTCCCATGATGTTGCGTTTGGCGCGGTTTTGGCGAGGATGGCGGTTAGGGACTTGATTGTACGTTCGCAGGCGCCGTTGCCCTCCGGGTGATATGGTTGTGCGATGTGCACTTCCATTTGGTTCGCCTTGGTGAATCGTTTGAATGCGGCGGATGAGAAGACCGCTGCGCCGTCCGAATGGATGATCTCGAACGACCCCAGCTGCGCAAACACGTCTGCGATGAAGCTGCACAGTGCGTTGGCTGTCGCCCGTTTCACTGGTTGCGCGATGGCGCGTTTGGTGTAGTAGTCGACGGCCACGAGGGCGTATCGGTTGCCCGTTTGTGACGGAGGAAATGGTCCCCAGAAATCTACCCCGAGACGATCGTGTTTGTCGGTGGTCGGGACGGCTTCCAGGTGCGTTCCCACTGTGGCTGTCGCCGGATTGAAGGTGAAGCATTTTGTGCATTCGGAGACCCTTTTGAATATTTGCGTCCGCATTTCAGGCCAGGTGTATCGCTGGCGTAGTTGATGGAAGGTCCGTTTCCAGCTAGGGTGTCCCATTTCAATGTGGTATTCATCTATTATGTCCTGGCGTTCGGATGCGTCCGGTATTTCCTTAAGTTGGATGGTATTTAATCTGATGCGACTGAGGGCGTCTGGCCCTGTGAGCGTTTTGCCCGGTCGATGTATCAGCGTGTAATTGAAGGATTCCAATTTGATCTTGAGGCTGATAAGTCGTGTGTCGGACAGTTCCCCTAGTAGGGCCTTGTGGTCTGTGATGATCTTGAAATGCCGATGTTCGACATAGTGGCGGAATTTTTTGGTCGTCGCCCATACTGCTGCGAGCAGCTCTCGCTGCGTGTTGGAGTAGCGTGTTTCCGCGGGGGTTAGAACCCGACTCGCGTATTCCATGATGTGGGGTTGTCCGTCTGGATCGATTTGGACCAGGATGGCCCCTATTGCAGATGCGGACGCATCGCAATGTATTTCGGTATCCCATGCTGGGTCGAACCGTTCCAGCCGAGCGGCGTTTGCTATCGCTTGTTTTAGCGCTTCGAACGCTTCGGTCGCTTCTGGTGACCAGATGATGGCTGTCGCCGGTTTGACTGGAATTGTAAGTCGTAGGACTTTTTCCAATTGCGCGAAGTTGGTCGGTACATGGGCCCGTAGGTAGGTAGCGAGGCCCAGGAATCGCTGCATCTGGCGTGTGGTGGCTGGTTGCGGGAAGGCCTGGACGGCTTTGAGATGCTCTTCTGCTGGGCGTGTGCCCGTTTTGTCCACGATGTGCCCGAGGAAGTTGATGGACTCTGCCAGAAATTTGGATTTGTGGATATCGATGGACGCTCCTGCGGACGCAAGCGTGTCGAGGACTTGTTGTAGATTTTCCAGTACCGTTGCGAAGGTATTGCCGAAGACAATGATGTCATCAATATACACTAGACATTTCGTGTATAAGTGCGGGCGCAGGATGGTTTCCATGGTTCTTTGAAAAATGGCGGGTCCCGTTTTGAGGCCGTATGGGAGAACCGTGTACTGCATTTGTCCCGTGTAGGTGGAGAACGCGGTCTTATGGCGGTCGCCGTGCGCGATGGGGATGTGGTGATATCCCGAATGCAGGTCGAGACAGCAAAAGTAGGCGTTTTGGCGCCCTAGTGCGTCTAATATGTCCTGAATGACGGGCATCGGGTAGTTGTCCGCTAGTAGAACCTTGTTGATTTCCTGATAGTCCTCTACCAGGCGCCACCGTTTGATTGCGGGGGCGTTGGGGTCGTCATCTTTCGGTGTCAGGAAGGCCGGAGAATTGACGGTGGACTGGGCCGGTTCTATGATACCCGCGCGGGTGTAATTGTCGATGATGTGTTGGAACGATGGTCGCTTGTCTGGCGAGAGCCGTATGCGACGACTGGGTTCGGGGTCCTCCCCGTTGGTGGGTAGCGATGCCACGTGCTGCGGGAAGAGCCCGTGTTTACCGCTCCACTGAAAAATGTTGGGTGCGTAGCGCCGCAGGAGTGCTGCGACCTGCTGTTGCTCGGCAGGCGTTCCATGGATGAACGTAATGCCCTGGCCTATCGGCGCTGTTGGGGCTTCATTGATGGGTTTAATCTGTTGGAATCCGGAAAAAACTCGCTGGCCGTCGAGGGTGACGCAGAAAGGGAGATTCTTCAACGTGTCGAGCCCGAGTATAACAGGGTAGTGCGCGTTGGAGAGTAGTAAGAAGGTGGCTTCGTACGCGGCCGATCCAAGAGTAAAAACGGTACTCACTGCGTGACTGACGGTCGTCGATACGTGAAGAACCGCTGCGGATATCCTCGCTTGGGTCGGATGCGGAGACAGGCCGACTTCCTCGGCGACGTCCGTCGCCATGAACGATTTTGTCGCTCCGGTGTCGATCAGGGCGGTCACCCNGGTCACCCGTTTGTTTTTGATAGTGATGATGATGGTCAGGCTGTCGTCTGTGGGCGTGGGGATCGAGCAGAGGACAGCCGTCACTGCCCGATCTTCCCGTTTCCCGGACACGTTGCTGCGGTATGTCCTGTATTGCCGCATTGGACGCATTTAGTCGGTTGAATTGATTGTGCGGGGGATGGTGTATTCACCTGGTTCGCCGGATTGTTTCGGCATTCCTCGGTTGAATGTGCTACCATGCGCCCCGGGTGGAATGAACAGCTTTGCAGGGGATGTCCGTTAGCCGTTGTGGACGGCGTGGATGCCCGTGAGCTCGTGCGTGACATCGTGCACTCGGCCGTGCTGTGGAACACATACCGCTGATGATTATCGCAGTAGTATTTGGTTACCCCGGATGCCGTCGTCTTGGGTGGGCGGTTGGCGGGTGATTGCGGTGCCGGTGATGCGGCCGGCTTCGGTGGTGCCGGGTGTGTCCGTCTGTATTCGTCGGCTATCGCCAAGCATTCGTCCCACGTGAGGGAACGGTCGGCTGTCGCCCGTGCGTGTAGTTGGGCGTGGAGCCCACCGGTAGTGATGGACAGGAGCTGTCCGATGAGGGCCCGCGTGATTGCGGTCTCATGTAGCCCGACCTCGGTGGGTGGCAAGGCGAGATATCGAAGGTATTCGTCACGTAGGCGTGGACCGAACTGTGAGAAGAGCTCGTCGGATGCCGGTCGAAACTGCTGAAACCTGGTAAAGTGTTCAAATGGTGATAGACCAAACCTGGCTTTGAGTTTCTCCGCGATGACGTCGTAATCCTCGTATCCTTGGTCGTACAGCAGTTGTGCTGCTTCCGCTACCTTGGGCTGGGAATGCCCGATTATGCAGTCGACCTTGGTGAAGTTGGGCATTCCGTCGTGTTTGAAGGCGGTTTCGAGTCGTCTGAGGTACATTTCGATACTTTCGTTGGGCGACTGGTGCGGGTAATCCACGCGTCTGCGCAGCAACGAGCGTGCTAGCAGTTCTGTGGACCCCGGTCCCGTTTGGTAGTCTGGCGGGGACCCGAGGATGATGTTGAGGGGCGTTGCGCCTCTAGCCTGGAGTGCGCTGATGAGTTCATCGCGTGGCACTTCGTTAGCATTAGGAATACCGTTCACTGTCGCGTACGTACGTATGGCGTTGAGCATAAGAAAATTCCAGGGATTGGCTGTCGCCCGTGGCTGCGAGGATGCTACCGGTTGCGGTGATGCGTTCGCGTTAGAAGGCCCCGGTTGGGGTTCACTTTCCGTACGGTCACTGTTCATGGCGGGTCGTTGTCGGTCGGCTGAGCCCCCAGTAAGCTTTCTTCACAGTCGCACTAGGATCAGTTAGACTAGGAATAAGTTGACACCAATATCGGGATACTGAAGTCTATTCACAATAGTATACTGTCGCACACATAGAACAGAGGTCCGCACTCTTCGGAGGTTCGAGGTAGAATGGGGCTTGGCGTGCCCCTCGTAACACAAGATGGCCGGTCGCTGGCGCGCGGGCCGTTGCGCCGGCGTACCCTGATTGGGTACGAGATCTGAACGAAGCTTGATTCGAATACGCGTTTGTACAAGTCGCGCGGGACTAATGGCCGCTGGCCGTTACTACATCATCTCAATAATTCTTTCCTAACCTCAGTACGCTTCTCGTGGGTACAGTAGATGTATAGTACTATACTGTACAGTATACGGTTGGACACAGATCGATTGCAGCTCTTTGACGAAATGCGGCCATGACATCCTGAGGAGAGAGAGATCTGGCGAACTGCAGCCAAAGGTCACAATTCCGTGTCAGAAAGCACTGAGAGTGAATTCAGGGAATTATACACGGTCTGTTTCGTTGATCTGACCGGCGAGAGGAGAGTGCGAAGGGCGAATTTTGAGGATGTCAGTTTATTTTTACGGTTAGAAGGTGATAATGGGTTCCCGCGATACGTGCGGTAGTCGCGCATACCATGACTTTGCTGGAACATCGGAACTTGCACCCATGGATCCTTTGATATTAGGTTACTTGTCTGTGTCATTTGATTGGTCACGTTTTTAATGTGCGTTAGTTTTTACTGAGCTTTGTTTATTATTTTCCAGGTTCATCGAGAACCTCACGATTTTTTCGGTGCGCTTGGCATTATTAATTTATTGAATGTATTGACTGATTCCCTGTTGATGCACTGATTCTTCGTATCGGTAGACTTCCCTTTTTGTTATTTTTCCGTTGTTTCATGGGACTTGAGTTTCGTTGAGAACTTCGTTATTTCGTCGGTATTAACGTTTCCGAAGGTGCTTGGACATCGTGTCGTTTAAACCTGAAGTGGAGAACATAATTTCGGCATGTGAGTATTCATGAATCTTTGAATCTTGTAAGAATAGGTAAGTTCTTCATTCACTCGTGTTCATCATAGGTCTGACCAAGCCAATCCGGCTGGTGACGGTGGCGCCAACGATGGCCCCGCTCGTAATCCTCAGAATGTTGCCGCACAGAAGCGCCTGCAACAGACACATGCCCAAGTAGAAGAGGTGATTTTCCTTTCAACCCTTATTTTGCGAATTTTTCTTCAAATATTTCCTTGCGTTAGGTGGTGGGAATCATGCGCATGAATGTTGAGAAGGTCCTGGAAAGAGATCAGAAGCTTTCAGAACTTGATGACCGTGCAGGTGCGATTGAAATGTTAGCTCAGTTCATGCCGTATTGCGAATTTCACAAGTTCTGTTATTATTCAGATGCTCTGCAGCAAGGTGCTTCTCAGTTCGAGCAGTCCGCCGGGAAATTGAAGAACAAATTTTGGCTTCAGAATATGAAGGTATTTTGAACCTTGTGTACGCTCAAGAGTTGGTGGTACGATACATTTTATATCAACAGATGATGATCGCAATGGGAGCCGTGGGTCTGATTTTTCTGGTCATCATATTTTGTGAGTATTCTTCTTTTGATTCTTGTAGTTATGTAGATTGGGAAGACTGATCTGATCATCGATTTCTCATTTTGCTGCTTTCTTGGGCGTCTTTATTCTGGTAAGATCAATTCATGTAACGAGTCTCTTGGAAGTCGCCTCGTTGAAGATATCGTCGAACATCGAGAAATTTGTCGACCATTCTATGTGGCTAACTTTAATTGGTGTTAAACTTCCTGAGTGGCTGCATCCGGAAATGCTTTCTCGTCGCGTAGCATGTTTGTTTATCGTGTGAAATGTGTTGACAGACTACAACCCGAAGCATGTTTTTAGTCTATATCCACCCAGAGTAGTGTTCGGTAACTATCATTGCGTGTTTGCATGAAACTATGGATTGGTGGTAACGTTTCGGGATAACTCGGTGAATACTTTTTTTTCTGTTCTTTCATTTTGTTCTTTTTCCGTCCTGGTGGTCGTGTCCCCTTCTTGCCATCTTTTTCAGCTTCTTTCGGTCGTGAAAGTCGTCAGCATTCCGGGGAATCATCCGCATTCCAACATTTTTTTGTGAAAGATTGATGTCTATGTGAACAAGGATTTCACATTCGGTGTGATCTATTCCACCGTTGATGCGTCCGTATAGACCACCTTTTTTTTTCTCATCAGCGTTCGTGAACGTTTCGATGAGGGTGGTTTTGGGATTTAGGAACTGTCATCCACCTGTGTTCGAAGTGAGCCAGGAATTCAGCTGCAACTCCCGTCATGGAGGAACAATGATCTCAGTGTGAATGTTGGCTGTCGATGTCCTCGAAGTGACGAAACGTCATGGGAATTGGTACTCGATTTGCTCGAGAAAATGTGGGAAAGCTTTCCTTGCTAACGTTTGCCTCTGAGTTGGAAAGCTTGAAATTTTATTCGTTCTATTTCTAAGATTATTTTTCAGGCGATAGGAAGTAAGATCAGGTTTCACTTGTTGCCTTTCTGCGTATACTGCCTTAGTTTTACAGCATTTGTTGCTTTTCCTCTTTCTTGAGATTAATAAGACAATGCGTTCCATTGCGAGAAGCATGTTATGATTTGTTAATAGTCTTGTTTTACCACATATTGCGTCAAAGGCAAAACTATCCTCATTTCTCTTACCTATCCTCAAGAGAAAACGAGTAAATTTGACTAGTGCCCCATTTCTGTTGGAAATACTTCCGAGAATACCTGAGTGAATATGATCAAAGGCGACCAGCGTTGCAGGAACTATTCGAAACCAAAGCAAGGAAAGAACCGAATCACCCGACTGCAACTGACATATTCTACCTGTCTCCTAGGATAGAATTGACGAATAAAACCGACCGAGGTTCTACGTGCAGGGCTCTGGGGATTGGAAGTACAAAACTCATGGTTTCATATTTCGCGTTCGTTGAGTTGACATGGAACGCGGGAGAGTTTTCGGCTTGTAGTCCTGCTAGGCTCGTAACGCTGCAACCCGTCATCAGTTTCTGATTTCATCCTCAAAATATCTGTGAGCGTGTGAGTCATTGAATGCGTGCAGAGGAATATATATTTTTCATGATCGACGGAGGGTGGGGGTAAGGGTCGTGAGCAATCCGACTTCGAGTGGAAATCTAGTCAAAAAGTTCTCCACGATGATCTCGGTATGATGATGTGGATTGTAGCCGAAGCAGTTGATGTGAACTGCTCGGCAAGGCGGAATGTGTGCAATTTTTTTAGTTGCAAAAAGATGCGACGTTAAAAATTTGGACTCCCTTTAGATGTTCCCCTGCTATCATCCGAAAGTCCGCAGAAAATAATTTAAAACCATTCCACGCCTTAACAAAACAGTATTTTCAAATACTCTTAATCACCATGCACCTCTTCTTTCCTCGGTTTTTTTTTTCTTTCTCTTTTTGGTCCTATCTGAGTGTGTTGTTTAACATGATACAGGAAATTCTTGAGAGCTTTTTGATGATCTCGATGGATCTTGAGATTAGACTCAAGTAAAGGGGTAAAAGGCCAGTATTTGTGGGGTAACGAAGAAGACTCGTTCGAACCAATTTGAGACATTGATCGTTGCTGAGGCTTGTGGAATTATCCCACCTCCAGCAATGCATTTTTCAATGTGGTAATTTGTGTAATGAACGACGCTTTAAGTTTAGAGCTTCTCTGCTGTCATTTTCGCTGATTTGGCGATTGAACAGTATGCTCCGAATTCGTTGTACTGTACATAATTTTCGCGTGGGGTTGTATGGATGTTCCCTGGAATGCGGATGGCTTCGTGATTCGAATCTTTCTCTGGATGTGCTGGTTAAAATTTTTTTACGCTTGATAAAACGGTTATTCTTTTTTTTTTTCTGAAAATTGTTGACTTCCCGAAAATCAAGTCTTACGAACTTCTTTGAGCAGTCCAACGTTAAAAATTATCTTATATCCTGTAAAACGAGGTGAAGATTCCTGCTATCAAAACTTGCCTGGATCTTTAATGTGCAAATGCAACTCACCTTTCCGTGAAAGTGATATCTGGATTTCCTAGTAAATATAAGCGTATTTTCAACATTTTCGAGGCATTTTCCGCTAATAAAAATGTACAGTACGTACAAGTCTTCGGTATGAAAATTACCGAAACCGAGTATCCTTACTTGAACCGGTGATTTCTTGTATTCATTCAATTTACGTTTACTTTCCAAGTGAGGGTCTGGCTTTAAATTCAATTGTTGACGCCTAAATTGGGTATTTGATTAATCTTGACTGGGACATATTTTTGGAAAGCGTAAATATCAAGATGGATATTATTCGTCTCATTTTATGAACGAATGTGACAAGGTAAACACGCGTATTTGATTGACAATTTTAAATGGATATATTTGCCAGCCGTGAAAATTTTAACTATGACATCCAGGTAATTTTCATTCTGATCTTTCGTGATGGTGTGATCCCTGTTTGACAAAAGAAAAATTTGCCGTACTTCGAACAACGACCGCTGCCTCTGTCCTGAACTGATCACACGCGGCTTTGTAAACTAATGCGGGATAGCATCTGGCTGCTTGTGCATTCTTCCCTGTGGAGTGTCTTACGCCTGCCTTTCCGGAGAGTGTAAAATGGTGTATTCTTATCGGTAATTGGTATGTGTCAAACCCCGGAAAAAGTGTATAAGGGATATGCCGGGCGCAACACGTGGACCCTCATGCGAGTATATCATGGTATATCGTGAAAGAGAGAAAGAGAAAAATAAGAAATAGTCTTTGAAGTGTGGGGGGGTACGAACCCTGAAAGAGCTGCATCGATGTACGGATCTACTTTACGAGAAGAGTAACGAGGAAGAACATTCGAGAACCGAGAAAAAAAAATTTGGGAGTTAGCGTCAGGATTATTTGGCGTTCCTTTTTTTTTTTTAGCACCATGAACTTTTTTTGTGTTTACCGCACTCAAAATGTTGAAATTTTAATTGCCGTAATTTCCGATCGATGTGTTTGCAAACTTGACTTTAGTGCGGGAACATGAAAGAAGGTACTGTATTAATTTTGCTGGATAATTCACGCGCCACTAGCCACAAGACAACGTGAATGGTTTTGGGGAATTTTATTCGATAGGCAAATCTCAGTGTGATAAATTCCTTGCTCATTTATCGGACAACATAAAGTTTGCCGTCTGTTGTGCGTTAAAATGCCATCAATTTCCTCCCTTTTCTTGGTACAAATCTCTCCGAATATTTCAGAATTTTTTCCTTCTCCCGTGACATGCGTTGAAAAAGTTTGATCATTCCAAGAATTTTTTTCTTCTTTCATATATTTGTTAGGTACAAATTTCGTTGTACAGTAACCGTAAAATCCTGAATGTTCACGTTTTTGTGGGTTTAGCAGCGCTTGAATCTTTCAATACGTTCTTTCTCTCTTTCGAGATTTTTCTTTTGTGAGCGTGTGGTGATGGTTTCTGTTTTCAAGTTTGTTCCAGGGTCGCTTGCTTTTTGAGGCTTATATTAACCACTTCGTCGATTATTTTATTTATTTTTTTGAACTCGTTTACATTTATTGTTTTTTTGTTTCCGTCGATAATCAGAGCTTGGAGCGATTCTTCGGATCGTCGCTGAGCCGAGAGAAACCTTACTACGAAAAGTAAGTGGCTGTGCCGTCTTTTATTTTTCCTTCGCGAATTTGAACGTATCCCACGTGTTAAGGTTGAAAAGGCTAAAAATTGGAATTCCATACAATCTAAACTAAAGGTTTTTTATTTATTTAGAATTTTCCATTTCTCAAGAGTGATTTCGAAAACCTGCAGAATGGTCTGAATTTGACGAGAAAATTACAAACGTGTTTGAATGACTTCGAGCTGTTGGCAAGGAATCAATGATGACAAATGTTAATTTAACCAGTCATGTAATTAGCGTGAATTCGGAAGCACTGTAAATCCCTTTGTGGCATAATCCCCAGCTTATGAGCTGCTTTTTTTTAAACGAACCAAGGGTAAAGCGCTAACTGTGCTGTGATCAAGTTATTGAAAACTCAAGGACAACGTTCTATCCTTGACATTTTGACAGCTTCGCTTTTTAGGCAGATTCCCTTGATTTTTCAACTTTCAAATTCTTTTGGGTTTAAAACCTTGAAAAGTATGAGGTTTAGGGGAAAATGAATTTGAAGTTTAAATAGTTCTCTTCGGACGTATCCTTTGATGAACATTCCGAATAACAAATTTATGCGGATATAAGCACGCCCTTTTTTTGAGCCTCTGAAATTGGAAAGAAAGGATTTTTATATTGGCGTATTTATGCAATTCGCGTTAACATGCGTATATATCAGGAAATCTTCCTGTTAGTGCTTACAAAACGATTGAGCATTTCTTTTCTCCAGTTATTTTGGAATTGAAGCTAAAAAGATATACATTGGGAAATGGTCTGCTTTTAGCGCTTCAAGATGCAGAAGTCATTGATTGAAGGAAAAGATCAAGGGTTGTGTGGAACCGTTTTTCCTTTCCTGGGAAAACCTGAATTTAGTCGGAAATCTCAGGTTCCAGGAAAGTAAGCAGGTGCTTTTATTCGCATATTATTGGAATGAAAATTGTTTGCGAGAAAAAATTAGGGGATGCTTGTATTCCCGTAAATACGTTATTCCCGTCGGAAAGTTTTCGAAAGAAAAATGTAGCGGACGCTTGTACAGTATCCCCGTCCCAAAAATGATCGTTGTATCATGTCCATTTGGGTGATC
>CAJPEX010006193.1:0-13453 GCA_905338405.1 Notodromas monacha | reverse complement strand
GCTTCAGATAAATGATACAATATGCACATAACCCGAGCATAAAATGGATCCTTGAAGTTAATTTCGCAAAAATAACGAAGCCTCACCTTGGAATTTATCTTAGCTTTTTGATGATCCAGGAGTGAAAGAAAAATTTTGAAAATTTGAATTGTATGAAAAAACGCTTTCCTGTGAGTTAAATTTTGGTGAAACCGTCCTTATAGCCTCGATACTTGATAAAAAAAACGAGGTTTTAACACCCATTCGAAGAATATCATCATCTAGCTTCTCACACTGCCAAAAGTGACAGGATACTAAATCTGATCAATGACATGATTGATATAATTACGCAACTCAAGAATTCAATTTTGATTTATTCTTTTTTTTTTAATCAAGTGCGCTTGAATCAAACTCACAGGTTTTCCCTTGAAAAAAAAAATCCTCACATCTACCATCGCCTGCACAACACCTCCTCCAGCTTCATTATTTATTTAATTTTATAAATAAAAATAAAAAGAGACGTAAGACCTGCCTTATTTCCGGGGAAAAATGGTGGTAATCATACTGCCTCTTTCGTTTCGAACAACTCATTTTGCTTCTCGTCCCCATCTGAACGGCTTTTTTTTTGTTGGCCCAAGACACGAAAGAACCCCTCCTACCCCACATGGCATCCCAGGCAGTTTCGGGCCCGCACACGAAGGCTCGTCGCTTTCTTTCTCCAGGCTTTTGCCCCCAAATGTTTAGTTTCTTTTCCCCCCTGCTGTAGCAGCAGCAGCAGCAGCAGCAGGAGCAAGCAGGACATTTCCCATATAAGTGCGACGGGGGAGTTTCAAAAGATTACAGAATTACTTGTTATCGGTAGAAATTAATCATATAATTTCCCGATATATAGGAACTGTGCTATAAAATATCTTCGTTATAGAGTATTTCGACAATAAATATCTTTAAACAGAAATTGAGAGAAATACGAATAAGAAGAGATGAGGATATAAATTATAATAAAAAATTATACTGTATACGCATATATATATATACATATATATATATTATACAGTATAACAATAATAAACAGTCTTTATTAGAGATTGAGGACAATTTTTGCATCCGGTTCCCTTCGCGTTTTAATTTCTGCTTGAAATCAAATTTATGTCCCAAACGTTTGATTCATATAATTCACGCATGCAATTTACAATGTAACACTGAGTCAAACAGATTTCAAGGACTGAATCGCCTCAGTTTGATGGCGGGAATTCCATGAATTATTTATGTTTTCAGGAGCAGAAAAAGTTTCCTTGCCGATAAAAATCAACTTGAAAACGAAATCATGTCATCAATTGCATTCTCAGACAACAATTGTATTGAAAGCTGTTATTTTCTTCGCTTGAAATGAAATTTGTTCCTCGAACGTTTGACTTATGAGATCCACAAATGCGATATGCAATTAAGAACACCGAGTCGAACACTTTTCAAACACAGAATCGCATCAGTTGGGGGTCAGCATTTAATTGATTTATCATTTTTCAGGATCAAGGTGTCCGAACATGCTTCCTGAACATACAAAAAAAAATCCATTTCAAAATGAAAGCACGACCTCAATTGCATTTTATGTACCATTTGTACAGCTAAAAAAAAAAGTTATTCTATTCTTCGATCAGGTGCTATCTCATTAAAACCTGCAGTCTTAATTTCTTCTCCATTTCCTTCTCGATCAGCGCGTCCGTCAGATGGGTCGTTGATAATTTTAGAATTTGCATTAAAAAAAAAACTCTTTTCAAAACAGTCCAAGGGGGTTGCCAACTTTCTTCCGCGGTTTAAACGATACTCGAAAGAATCAAGTCTGCTGAAAATATGGGGTAAAATGCGCGCAGAAATAACTCTTCTTTCTTTCGAACAAAAAGTGTCCTCTCCAACATCTGCAATAATATAAAGATGGATATTTTTTTGCACCGGTCCATCACAAAGCTCATGTGGACCTAATGATACGCTGAAGGAGCTGTAAACATTCAAGGATACAATTGAAAGAATTCCATTCGATACGACATAAATGAATACGGTCAGGAACACAGCTTCTTTTTTTTTTTTTTTTGCATACTGCGCGAATGTTCGAAAACCCCCTCGCATGTACACATCGCAGCAGAAACCCGGCCACGACTTGCATAAATCCCGGGGTGATTTCGCCCCCCTAGCCAGGGGTCTCCCTTTCTAAAACGCGTCGCCGGGGGAGGAAATAAAGTGCCTGTGACCCCGGAAAACAGAAGGCGAACACGTCTGGCACATGGGTTGTCCTTTCTCGGGTTCTGTCTAGAAATCAGGCACGAAATCCGGATTCACTCCAATACTGTACATTCAGCAATTTCGATTAATCAACCTTGTTGCGGAGACTCTCATGAGCGAATGAATTAACAGAAAGCTTTATTTTCCGCTTTTCAGCGTTCACGAGGTTTAATCAACATTCCCACCAAACCCAAATCCATTCAAAAGCATTCAATCACTTCAGAATGGGAAACAGAGAAATAAGCTGTACATGAATACCAAAATAAAATAAAATACATTCCACAGTGTACAATTGCACAACTGATGTGTATGCGTACACCCCCTTCTTTCCCTGACATTGAAAAGAGACATTCCACAATTTCACCAGTGAATACAGCTTTGATGCTAGACACATATAATTTATTGCATCGTAATCAGTTAAAGGAGCCGGTTCATATTACAGGTGAACCTTGATAAGTTGAACCTCCTTAAGATGAATTTTTCTCAAGTCCCTGTCTGAATTTCCTTGGTCTCAATTCATTAAAAACCTCCCTAGCTCAAAGTCTTTTCTTATAAAATCTCTGTAAGTCGAATTTTCGGAGGCCTTCTGGTCATTATTTTCTTGAAATATGAAAGATAAAATGATTAAAACAAATAATTTGATGCATCTTGAAAGGAATTGAACGACAAATACTGTATAGCAAATGAAACAGTGCCTCCAAGTTCAGCAAGGTGTACCCAAGAATATCCTCATTTATGATTTCCCACATTTTTTTCACTTCTCACAACAAAAGTGTTTGTTTTCTCAACTGGAAACCTCAAAAAATGAAAGCCTCCCTAAGTCGAATTTTTTTAATAGTTCCTAGAAATTCGACATGGAGAGGTTGAACTGTACTAATGCTTCAGCTAAAGACGTAGTCCCCCTCGAGCAGTTGCAACAGATTTTTCATTTCTAGCTCTTTTACCTTTGAAATGAATATTTGACCAAGTATTCGTGGAGTTGCTTCCGAATTTGATTTTTAATTACTGAATGGCTTACTTCGTAGATTCCCTGCAATACGCTGCAATCGAATAATATGAGACTGTCGAATACAACTCACTGCCAGACTTTTATATGCGATTGATTTTCGCTGAAAATAATTTTCATTAAAAGCAATCACACAGACTTCATCTGAAGATTTAAGACGCTGTCGAACTCTATAGGATACAATCAAGTATGAAACTGTCGAATATGAAGTAAATCACTTCCTACTTTTTTGCCCATTTCTTGCTTTAAAAAAACGTGAGTCTTGTATTCGAGTAAATACGGATGGGTTGAGTAATTTAATACTATTTTCCAAGCATTTTACTTTCTCTAAATTTCAACAAAGCCTCCCCGAGTATTTTGCCATGCAAAACCCTCGTCATTCGAGGTTCTTCTCCCACAAGGTTTCCGACTAATATTAACTCGCATCACGTTCCCGAGAAATCAATTCGGGTTCTTTCCAACATTTATCACAAGAAACCCGAGCTTTTCGCAGCAAGGATGATTCTCATTTGCCTACGCACACGTTTTACTCGATGTCCAGACTGGCGTTCAAACAAAGCGGGGTTGCCTTTGTTTCATTTCTTTTTTTTGTTTTTGGTGTGTGCAGGAAACGGAAAGACGGAAGCTTTCAATAAGTAGGAACGAACCCCCGAGGAAAAGGAGGACACGCATCAAGTCGGCGAAATCTCTAGCTAGCCACACGCGCGCGTGCTGCTATTTGTTCCGAACCCGGCGAAAACTTTCGTATACGATACGGTACAGGGATTATCTGACCCACTTGCTTCAATACAGTAGATCCGCAATCAATTTGGGTTCCGATTAACCGTGCCCAGATTCTGAGGGGAAAAGCAACAGAATACAGTGAGACCCTCGGATTTGGAGGTAATTGGTGCATCAAGAGTGTCCCTAAATCGAAATGTCCCTAAGTTGAGTCTCATTTTCCCTTAGAACTTACATTATATATATTTTTAATTGGTGTTTCATTGACAAAATACTCACCATAACTCCTTGAAAATAAAAATGGTCTCCTAATTTAAACTGATTCCATCAATATATTGCAACACAATATGGACATTTGGGGAATTGAATACTGCTACCTCTGTACATTACATAGAGATGTTGGCATTATCTGCAAAAATAACATTCAAATGAAAAAGAGAGAAGGAAGTCCCTCTATGCTGGAGGTAATTTTTTTAAATTTGCTAAATGGATAGTGAATTGGTGGGAGAAATGCCCAAGAACTTTTCTTACATTAAATTTAGGGTTGGAAATATCTGTTTCTTGCAGTTTGGCCTGAAACTTATTTGCAATTTTATCACAAAATGTCCTTATGTCGAGTCAGTGTCCTCATGTATGGGCTTTTTTTATAATTTTTTTTCGGGAAAATAAGTGTCCCCACATAAAATTGTCCACATGTCAAGGTGTCCGCATGTGGGGGTCTCACTGGATATTACTCATTTATGCGACTGAAGCCCGAACCCGATTTTGAATAGATTCATCATCCGAGTTGGTGAGAACTGTGTAGGGTTACAGGCCGTGCGGGAAAAAATGGGAATTTCCCAAAATAATTGAAACCTGTAAATAAATAAAAGCATAAATTGCATTTCACACAAGTACTCTCTTTCTCTCTCTCTCTACAACAGAATTCTGAGGGGCCAGAACATTTTTTAAATGAGAATTTTGTTGCAGAGAACCTCAATGTAGGTGGACTCTCTCTCTCTTCCTCTCTACAACGAAATTCAAGGGACCGGAAAAAGTCGTCGTCGAGATCATTTCGTTATAGAGAACCCCTATAACACGGAAAGAGAAGGCTACAAGACTCAAAAAATGATTATAAAGAGAAAATCGTTGAAGAGAAAGAGGGAGAGTTGTAATTGGCCTTGTGTCTTCCACAATTATGTTGTCAAATGCAAAAAGAGTATCTTCCTTCGAAGCAACACTCGAGATACAAGTCCAAATACTGCACGTGAATATTCCAAGTATAGCACGCACTTCAAACTCAAATATAGGACCTTTTTCAAAATACTGTATGTTTTGTACTTGGAAAAGTTTAGTTTAAAAAAATGAATATCTGAACTGGGTTTTTTACGACCCAGAAAAGTAACGCAGAACTTCGGTGAGTTCAAAATTTTCGGCCGCTGAAAATACATTTAAGTAATTCCCTTTCTCTTCAACTTTTTCGTAGAAAAATTGAAAGGTTTAGTTTACGTATACTTGTACCGCATGTTTCCTTCGAGCTTTCCGCATTTTTCCTGCTTGTACAGCTTTTTCACTCCAGAAATCGATGCTATAAATTCAGTTTAGACCTAAAACCGATTAGATATAGTTTCAGGGTTACACTATTCCGATTAGCCGGGTAAAGGTACCCAGAAAATTAGTCCGGTTAATCTAGATTCTCGCACATTAAATCATAATTAAACTCCTACAGCTGCTTTTATTCGGCACGGAATTTTGTTGTCAGATGATGAATTCGAGTGCCGGACGACGCTCCAGGGTATTCCATCAAATTATTCTCCCATCTCACATAGACCCTAAATGTCACCCATTAGCGAATGGGCCCCCCCCTTTTTTTTTTCTTCTTCCCATATCCCATTCCCCGAAAGATGATCCGATTGCTCGTATCTTGTTCTGCATGCAATCGACCGCTCTTCACTGAATTTGACAGGCTACTACTGTAAGCGGGGATCACGTCAACGTGTCCCCGAAACCCCGGGAATTGATATCTGACATCTAGATAATAGGTTCACGGATTTAGGAGAAATTCACTACAAATCGGCAATTGATGAGCTCAAGTTCTACAGGGTAGACAAAGAAAAAAATGATGGTACTACTGTATACCGATTTCCAGAATTTCTTCAAATGTCTCTCCCAGAGCCTTGGGATTGAGATCTGACATTCAGATAAAAGTTTCACGGATTTGGACGAAACTTCATGCGAATCGGAAAATGATGAATTAATTTGTACAGGGAGTTTCAATAAAAAAGAAGGTGCTACTGTATTCAGATTTTAAAAATATCATACACGTGTCCCTCGAAGCACTGGAATTGATATCTAACATCCACATAACAGGTTCTCGGATTTAGGAGAAATTCCCTACAAATCGGCAATTGATGAGCTCAAGTTCTACAGGGTGGAGAAAGAAAAACATGATGGTACTACTGTATACCGATTTCCAGAATTTCTTCAAATGTCTCTCCCAGAGCCTTGGGATTGAGATCTGACTTCCAGATAAAATTTTCACGGATTTTGACGAAATTTCATGCGAATCGGATAATGACGAATTAATTTGTACAAGGTGTATCAATAAAAAAATAAGGTGCTACTGTATTCAGATTTTAAAAATCTCATAAAACGTGTCCCCCGAAGCCCTGGAATTGATATCTAACATCCACATAACAGGTTCTCGGATTTAGGAGAAATTCCCTACAAATCGGCAATTGATGAGCTCAAGTTCTACAGGGTGGACAAAGAAAAAAAATGATGGTACTACTGTATACTGATTTCCAGAATTTCTTCAAAGGTGTCTCTCCCAGAGCCTTGGGATTGAGATCTGACATCCAGATAGAAGGTTCATGGATTTGGACGAAACTTCATGCGAATCGGAAAATGATGAATTAATTTGTACAGGGTGTATCAATAAAAAAAGAAGGTGCTACTGTATTCAGATTTTAAAAATCTCTTAAAACGTGTCCCCCGAAGCCCTGGAATTGATATCTAACATCCACATAACAGGTTCTTGGCTTCAGGAGAAATTTCTACAAATCAGCAATTGATGAACTCAAGTACTGCAGGGTCGACCAAGAAAAAAAGGTAAGTTACTATACTTTGCACCGATTTCCAAGAGCTCATCAAAAGTGTCACCCCAAGCCTTGAAATTGATTCAGATAACGGGGTTCTCGGGTTTACGAGAAATTCCATGTGCATCCGCAATTCATGAATTAAATTCTACAGGGTGTATAAAAAAAATGGATGGTACTACTGCACTGTAAACCGATTTCCAAACCTTTTCATCAGCTGAAAGTATGACGCTACCACAGTGGGTCCCCAGTCAGTAACTATTTGTTCCAAGAGGAAGATTCTCAACAGGACATGTTGAGCCATATGTCAATTGGAGCCACCTTTTATATGGGTCCAATAAAAAAGAAACATTAAAGCCACATACATAGTGACAACATTTCTGAAAAGAATAAATCACAAGAATATTCATCATCCGGATTCTTCCAGTGCATTTCGACTAGCAGTATGAATAACTTTTATTTAAACTAATGCGGCGACCAGATATTTTTTTTACAGATAAAAAGAGGAATACCATAGGCTCAAAACTGGGAAAGCATATAATCTGAATTTGGTGAAAGGACAGTGTCATTCAAATGGTTCACATATGTACTGTATAGGTATTTTTTATGCGGTGTATGCATAAAAGTTGCTGTTCCCATTTAATGAACCTTCCAATGAAAAACTTGGCAACACGGCAAATACAATTTTACTTTTGTTAGGATAACTGATGACTAAATATAATAGAAAGTTGAGCCGGAGCTCACAGAAGTACTTCCAGCACTTTCCACCGGTAAAATGCTTTTATTTTTCACTTCAAAACAACAACCCTGGTCTTTCATAACTTACTAGATATACTCCATAAGTATGGTATAAAAATGGTGCTTTTAAATTTTTTCCCTTTTTGCCAGCATATCAACATAAATTTGCTGTTTGGTAAAAATAAGAAAATGGACGAAGACTTTCAGCGTGAAAGACAAGGATGATGGTTGAAACGTAAATTTCTCAATATTTTAATCAGCCTTGATTAATCTGGCACATTTTGTCACTGCTAGGGATTCATTAGTTTGCTGATTCGCAGTCATGAGGGGGGTCTCTCAGATGCTTCTTACATATATTTAGTTCAGTTTGTTTCTTCAATGACTGACTATTGAAAAAAATCGTTTGTATCTGACTGGAATGTGCGCAACAGGATTGGAGAAGGATTTCCCAGGCGTTAGAATTAATACATACACTACCGTAAAACCAAATGTAACACAAAAATCAAGACAAGGAATGTGTTCGCTTTCAAAAATTCCTTTCAGATACTGAGATGCGGAAATGGAGGACTGGTTTCCTTTCGTTGTTGCCTTGATGACTTCTTTCTTCGACTGGTTTGACGCCTCGTCTACTCCATTATTGGGTAAGACCCTTTTCTCAGCCGGTGACCCAAATCAAACAAGAAAAAAATAATAATAATGAAAGTCGACTCAAGAAATATACGACACACCTTAGCGATGCATTTATGGACTGCTGGAAAGAATCGTACTTGTCTCCAAATGGAATAATACTGTATTATTTGTGATGGATGATGAAGACTCCTTTTTTTTTTTTTTTTTAATGAACGCCCACACGTACCATAAACACAAGTGGGTATTACTGTAGTTGAAAAAGCTCCCTCCACAACAGGAAAAGTATCAAAGAGCCAAGTTGCAAAAGAGCTCTTGATCAAAAAGGGGTTTCAAGCGTTGGGGAAATGGCGCAACCGGCTTACACAATTCAACATAAATATTTCCAAACCTCGTAAAATCAGCTCATATGATTCGTTTTGGTTTTGGAGTTTTTTTCTACTTACGAGGTTTCGAAATAGGCATTTTTATACCTATTTCAAAACCCCGTAAGTCGAAAAACTCCAGAACAAAAACTCTCAACCAACCCCCGGCCAATATTCTAAAAAAAGCTTTTGAAACTTCCCCAACTTGAAATTTATTCTTTTGAAAAATTACGAAAATCTCCGGACGAGTATTTAAAATTTCCAAGAGATTTTGACCAGGGTATCTTCGGGCTAAGAAAACGTATGATTCAACGGGAATATTGAAAAATTCGTCCAAGTTTTTTGCACCTTACATTCATCAATACATATATAGCGAGGATCCGACATGCGGACGATTTGACTGACCAAGCCTTTGGAAAATGCCTAACGCATGATAATGTTTGGTATAGACACCATCAAAATTTTCGAGACAACTGAAGCTAGTATTTATATTTTTTTATGAATTTTGAACCAATTTTGCAGCTACCAGCATGGACATAAAGTAAAAAAGCAACTTTTATTATGACTGAACTCAAGTTTATTTTCCGAAAAAGGCTAAATTTGTGCTTCTATTTTTGTTTTTAAAAATCAATTCTGCATTTTTATAGTTAAACTGTGCGCTTTTCGTTGCATTTTGACCTCGTTTTAATTCCAAAAGAACAGATTCTGCGCGGGTTTCTTCGGTACAGTTACTTCATGTGTTTTAAAGGTGAAAAACAAGTTTTTAATAAAATTTGAAGGACCTTTTCCATTGTTTGCGAGACATTAAAAAATTATTGAAGTCTGTGAGAAAATCTAGGCTTCTTTTCCTTTCCCTTCACCCAGTTTTTCGCTTTTTTTGAGAACCCGCTGCTTTCGGAAGCGCTCTTTCCGGATTGCGCTCAAATGTCCCGATACCCGCAACATGAACTCGGAAAATATTTTAGATAAAAGTGCTCGTGGTCTAAGCTTCTCTTCCCTTTTTCACCTTTCAGTTTTTGCTTGTTTGAAGAACCTGCTGGTTTGGACGAGCTGTTTTCTGAACGCGTTCAAATATCAAATACAGACTCGCAAGTTGCTTGAAAAAAGTGCTCATGGACAGAGCTTCTTTTCATTTTTCTTTATTTGGTTTTCTTTTAAAGGGGGGTTTGCACTCCGCTGCTTTTGGACGCGCTCTTTTCGGAACGCGCTAAAATATCCAGGCACCCAGAATATAGACTCGCAATAAGGTGCTTGAGGAAAGAGTCCCCTAATCCAGTTTTTCACTTGTTTTGAGAACCCGCTGCTTTCGGAAGCGCTCTCTTCGGATTGCGCTCAAATGTCTCGATATCATCAACGTGAACTCTCAAGATATTTTAGAAAAAGTGCTCGTGGTCTAAACTTATCTTCCCTTTTTCCTCGTCCTGTTTTTTTTGCTTGTTTTGAGAACCCGCAGCTTTCGGAAGCGCTCTTTTCCGATTGCGCTCAAATGTCTCGATATCAGCAACGTGAACTCTCAAGATATTTTATAAAAAAGTGCTCGTGGTCTAAACTTATCTTCCCTTTTTCCTCGTCCTGTTTTTTTGCTTGTTTTGAGAACCCGCTGCTTTCAGAAGCGCTCTTTTCGAAACTCGCTCAAATATCGAATATCCCAACACCCGCAACATAAACTCTTATTCATTTTTCCTTGTTCCTATTTTTTTGGAAGGGAGGGTTGCAACCCACTGCTTTCGGACGCGCTATTTTCTGAATGCGCGAAAATGTTCCTATACCGGCAAAACATACTCGCGAAGTGCTCGAAAAAAAAAAGTGCTCATATCCTGGTCTAAGCTTCTTTTATCTGTCCCCTCATCCAGTTTTTTTCGCTTGTTTTGAGAACCCGCTGATTTCTAACGCGCTATTTTCGAATTGCGCTCAAATGTCGCAATCACATCCCAACCTGAGCTCGCAAGATATTTAAGAAAAAGTGCTCATAGTCTCAGCTTCTCTTCCGTTTTCCTCATCAAGTTTTTTTACTGTTTCTGAGAACCCACTAGTTTCGGGCGAGCTCTTTACGGAATGCGCTCAAATTTCAAATATCCCCAACACCCACAACATAGACTAACAGGATGCTTGAAAAAAAAAGTGTTCAATAGTTCCTCATTTAATTTCGGCGGGGGGTTGCAACTCGCTGGTTTCGGACGCGCTCGATTATCCCGACGCACCCGCAACATTAAAAACTCACGAGACGTTCCAAGGGAAAAACAAATTTTTTCTCAATCGTATAGAAAGAACCATAGTCCCTACAAAGCACGGATGCGTATATAGAAAGGCGACTTCGGACCCGCGCCCATTGTGACACAAAGGAGAGAAAAAAACGGAAAGAAAAAGGAAAAAGAAGACGAGATGAGGGGGAAAAAAAAATATATATATATATATGTACAAGTCTTGCCTGGTGCTTTCTCGAAAAACGCGCCCTGCCGGCGTCCAATTGACCTGGATCATCGACGAGCAAACACACCATCACCAGCAGCAAGAGTTCTCGTTTCTATTCTCCACCATTTCACGCAACGCTTATCACTTTCTCGCAATCGTGTTAAGAATTTCCGGGACGAAACGTTCTACAAAGGAGAGAGAGAAAGAGGAAAGAAAAAGAAAGAAAGAGACACACAGCCAAAAAATAAATACTGCACGTCAAATTTAAAAAAAAAAAGTTAAAAAAGGGGTTCCACAAGCTTTCTGAACAAACATTCCGTGATTTCCTACCGGTCGGAAAATTCGCAATCCGCTATTTCCTGGATTATTTTTCCCCCGCCGCAGTTTTTTGATAAGGAAACAGCGATTTTTTCCATTCTAGAATCAAAATTATCAGGAACCAAAAAATAAATGAAAAATACTGGTCTGTCTATCGAAAGTCGAGCCCACGAAGCAATAAGGCAAGCAGTCGACAAGAAAAAAGTCTAGAATTTCCGCTTCCTTTTGATCTCGCGGGGGGAACTAAGAAGATGTTGAAAAATAACCCCCACTTCCGTGTCAACACACATTGAAACCAGGAACTTCCTGGTCTCGGAAGAAACAAAAAATTAAATATGTAGATATACAAGTATACATCAAGGCGAGACCGTCTTCACATTTTGTTCTTCCTCGTCGGAGAAAACATTTTTCTACGTAATTCAACGAACATAAAAAAAAAAAAACCCCAAGACTTAATTTCTTGCTCCGATTGCTTAAGAAACAAAGAAAGGAAGTCTGCAGATTCTCATCATTTCTCTCGGAGATATCGACTGGTCAACACGAATACCGCGACTACTTTTACGATCATGTTTTCATCTTCAGACATAAACAATATATTATCGCAATCGAACGACCAAACCGACTTCCGTATCACGTAATCGATTCCACTATGTATTTCTCAATTTCAACCGGGATTCGCCGTTTGAATTTCAACCGAAAACACATTTGGACCCGAAAGAAAGGTACGGAAATAAATAACGATGTCCTTTCTCGCAAGATCCTTTCACGGAATGAAAGTTCGAAAGCATTCTCGAGATACAGTAAATGCGACGCAAATTCGCCGGATACGAGGTGCAATTAATGCGGAACCCGAGAGCCATTTCCTTTTCTTTTAAATACCTTACCCCGCTTTAATCCCAGTTTGAAATGGAAGAAAAAGTACTGAATCAAGAAAAACCGCAACCCCCAGAAAGAATGTCTTCCCTTTCCGGCGGTGGAATAATTATTTCTGATGCTTGAGACTCGAGGAAAAAAAAAAAAAAGAGAGAATTACGAGGATTGGTTCAGAAGATTTACCCGTACCGCAGAATATTTCAACACGGGATTTTTTACTTCACAAAAAGAGCATTTATTCACATCACCTTCTTTCAGTGCCTTTCGATGATGAACTTTACGCCAAGTTCTGCGCATTTGTCATTCAAGTCCCCAGTCGAAGCAAGGTTGCAAATTAAATGTATTGGATTAAGTAGTTATTTCCACCAAAAAAATTCAGATCTAAATAAAAACCCCCCAGAGGAAGATGCACGTCCAATCACCTTCTCAATTTCAAACATTATCAGGGCGAACAAATTGGAAAAGTCGGAGAGAAATTTTCGAATACTGTATTCAACTGATGATGGAATTAAAGCAATCCTTCTTTACGTGAAGGGAAAGTCGAAAACACTTTTACACCAATTTTCATACATGCAATCGTGACTCTGCCGTATTTATGTTTTGGAGCTTATAGCAGTTTCCCGAATGAAAAAAATCGGCAGCAGCTCAAAAAAATCCATTATGCGAAACGTCCACTATTCAGGGCACCCGAATAAAACTATCTGATGCTCCATTTAGTAAAACTTACGTCTTGGAACGACAGGAAAGAGGAAATTGGACGAAACTTTCGAACCAACCCTTGATCTCTCGATGTCTTGCTTGACCCGGACACGAAATTCAACACCGCGAAAAATATTATCGTGAAATGAGAAAGCATGAAAAACGCGAATTTCAGCTGGAGAAAAGCTGAAAACGCCAACATGATCATAGCTTTAAAATTACACACAAAAAAGGAGAGCATTCACACTAAGTAGGACTCACGAGAATTGCGAAGGCAATAACATCAAAGAATACCCAATAAACTTTCGCGTTCTGTTCCGTATTTCGTGAGTGACGCCGTTGTTTTCGACTATTTCGAGGCAACG
>CAJPEX010006191.1:0-13457 GCA_905338405.1 Notodromas monacha | reverse complement strand
TTATGCGGACCAGCAAAAGAAAAAAGCTGCGGACTGGCCCAGGCCTGTTAGGAACCAGAACTTGGGCCCAGGGACATTAGGTTTCAGGACCTGGATTCTGGTCCCCTTTTCCTTCATGCATCCATTCCCCAGATGCATGACTTCTTCAATGCGCATTTGTTCTGCCAATCACAGGCATGGAGAAAAGTCCTATGCTTTGGGCAGGTCAGCTGACAGAAGCATTGTGCTAAGTTGCATAAAAACCCAGCACTCTTCCACTCCCAATAATCAGTCCTTAAAATTAGCTGTTACAGTAAACTTCTGTCAAAACATTACAACCCCAATTCTTCTGATTGAATTGCTGCATTGCATTATTGCACCCAACATTTGTGTGCACAAATTTATTGTCTTCATTGAATGTGTGTTGCATTATTGCATTTATTGTGATTTATTATTTTTGTATTGTGTTTGATCATGATTTATTATTTTTGCATTGTGTTTGATTGTGATTTATTATTTTTGTATTGTGTTTGATTGTGATTTTTTGTGGACTGTGATTAAACCAGACAAAACTAGGGATATGTAAGTAAGGTACCCCCTTAATTACATATTCCTGGCCACAAACTGGCTGATTGCCCTGCCTTATTATTTCCCACCTTTTCTTCCACTGCACTATGTTTCAATTCTTTATGTTGGGTTGATTAATTCCTCAACAAGGCCCATGGAACGCGGGTTGGTGAACACTGATATACATGCAATACATTTTCAAAAGAAGCTTGATTAAAAACAAAAGGAAATTTCATTAAGAAGCAGAGGTTTTTTTTCTACCATATCAGAATGCTCAATAATTACGTAGCAGGAAAAAGCACGAAAAGATGATGAGAGTATAGCAAAAGTCGAATTCGTTGCGTGGCGAGACTCTCAAAGCCGCTCGAAACTGCGCAGTCCAAGAATGCGTTCCGCGAACTTTCTGGACTCGTCCGCCTGAGTGGCTCCGACCAGGTGGGAATGAAGTCTCAAGGATTTTCCAGTTCAACACCTCCTTGTTCATTATGCTTTCCATATCCTGATATGGAGGGCCTGTGGCTCTGGGCTACCGTCTCGCATGAGGAAATAAAATCGCGATGATGTGCCTTTTTTCCCCTCTACCGCCGTTCATATTGAGAAAAACTGAGCCTCTGCTGTGTATGGCAAACCCGCAAGCGAGGATTTTTTATTTATTTCTTGAAGCCATCGTCATATTTTCCCCCTGCAGCTTTAAATATCTTCTGCTGGACTTTCCCGGAAGTCTTGTCAAAAATGTGGAACGTGGCGAAAATCGGGATGTAGTGCAGTACTTAAATTAGTATTCTGGGACTTGGTATCCTTTGAATACCTTTCAACCTTGAAGGCGTCTATCGAATGACTAGCTGGTATCCATTTTAAATCACTTCTGCTGATGGATATTCAATTCGCGATATTTATATGATGAATAAACAAACTAAGCAGTATCTGGTAAGTATGCAGGTGGACTCTACCTACAACAATCTTGTGTGCTACAATTTTCTCTGTACAGGTGGTACCTTGAAATTCAACCATAATCCATTGCCAAACTAGGGTCAAATTGTGAAGCAGTAAAATTGCANCTGGACTCGTCCGCCTGAGTGGCTCCGACCAGGTGGGAATGAAGTCTCAAGGATTTTCCAGTTCAACACCTCCTTGTTCATTATGCTTTCCATATCCTGATATGGAGGGCCTGTGGCTCTGGGCTACCGTCTCGCATGAGGAAATAAAATCGCGATGATGTGCCTTTTTTCCCCTCTACCGCCGTTCATATTGAGAAAAACTGAGCCTCTGCTGTGTATGGCAAACCCGCAAGCGAGGATTTTTTTTTCTTTCTTGAAGCCATCGTCATATTTTTCCCCTGCAGCTTTAAATATCTTCTGCTGGACTTTCCCGGAAGTCTTGTCAAAAATGTGGAACGTGGCGAAAATCGGGATGTAGTGCAGTACTTGAATTAGTATTCTGGGACTTGGTATCCTTTGAATACCTTTCAACCTTGAAGGCGTCAATCGAATGACAAGCTGGTATCCATTTTAAATCACTTCTGCTGATGGATATTCAATTCGCGATATTTATATGATGAATAAACAAACTAAGCAGTAGCTGTTGAGTATGCAGGTGGACTCTACCTACAACAATCTTGTGTGCTACAATTTTCTCTGTACAGGTGGTACCTTGAAATTCAACCATAATCCATTGCCAAACTAGGGTCAAATTGTGAAGCAGTAAAATTGCAAGGCATGCAATGAAATTCAAAAATATCAGTGAATAAATGCAAAAATGCAGCCAAAGCAGGTCAAATTGCAGAGCAAAAGTTGAATTGCAATTCAAACTAGCTGCAAATTTGACCATCAAATTCCCAGATGGTCAGATTGCAAGATACAAATTTTAAACAACAACAAACAACAGTAAACAAATTTTGTCCATAAAATGTTTTTCAGGGACAATTGTCACTGCAATCCACAAAATGAAGATTTATTCTGTGGATCAAATTAAGTTGAAAAGAGAAACATGCCATCAGCCTGGGACAAGTGTCAAGAATTCTTGGTGGGATTCCTAATGAAATTCAATTAAATTTTTGCAGAAGACAAAATATTTGAACCAAATAGCCTCTCAACAAGCTTTATCATACAACAGCTCTTTCTAAAGACCAATGATGTTTTTGGAATAAAAAGGGATTTTATTAATTTATTTTTTCTTGTCCTTGATTCAGTACTGTGATCAAGGACAAGACAGTTTTTTAAGGCCTGGGATTGGCCATACAAATTTGAGTCAAAGATGTTGTGATGCCAGAGAAACAAAAAAAAAAGTTTCTCTAAGTTTTTCTGGACATTTATCTTTTGGTAGTTTTCCACCTTATTAACTTGAACCTTGATTAATGAGGCCCACAAAAGGTTCCCAACAGAGGTCTCTCCCAATGTGATGAGCATTCCCAGTAACAATTTTCAATCTAGAAAATTTTTTTCTGCTCCCTTGCATTTTGTTACACAGACTTTGCCAGTATTTATGAGTTTACTTTGTGTACAGCCAACAGGCTTCATTTTATTACTTATAATCCTATTTTTGAGTATTCTGGGGTGAGAAAATTTTCTCAACAGGATATGTTTTGATAAAAAAAAAGAAAATTGGTCTCATGACCGCAATGTTACTTAGCAGTCTTCTTGAATATGGCATCTGATCAACATCTGAACGGGTAGGCTAAATGATTTTGGCCTTGAGGAACCTTCCTGAAAAATGAGTAGTTATTCTGCATATACCCTCTTCAACATATCCCAGGGCAAGTAAGAAAGTGTCTAATTAAAATGAAAGAGAATCTTATCGCAACAAGACATTTGGGACCGTGCAAAAAGCTTCATTATAAACCATTCTTTAAAAGACAGAAATGAAATAACATTGTGGCTACTGGACAGGGACCAAAAAAGTTGCCATAAGCATTAATTTGCTGTGAAGATACTTGTTGTTAAGATACTTGTTGCACTTGAATAAAAAAAATACCTAAACTGAGGGCCAAAAGGCCTAGGTTGTGAAAAGTCCAACATTTATTTTCTCTAATTATAGAATATGTTGGATACCACTAAGAAGTCCTCAATGAGTTGTATTTTTCCTGCATTCCTACCTCAACAGTAACATTTGTAATTTTTTAACAAAACATAATTTACTCTTCCTGCTTATTCGTAACTTTGGCCTTCTTAATCCAGACTACACTCTACAGCAATTCCTTTCAACAAAAAAGCCTAAAAACTGGTGTATAACCATTTCATTTTTGATTTAATAGATTTTATCTGCTAGATGTTCAGGTATATAAAAAACAATTGGACCACTTATTATCTTGGATTTATTTTGAATCAGAAACAGACAAGTTCTTGCTGACTGCTGGGAATTAATTTGGATAACAGCCATAGTTTCTAACCTGATCACTAAACTTTCTGGGTCTTCTCCAACAACTAAATCCAATGTAATATTTTCTTTACCAGCATGACCACGTGCACTAACTGGTTTCTGATTGTTTGAATAACAAACATTCTTTATAGAATAAACTGCATTTTTCAATCTTTTTGAGTAGCTGAACAAACTTGTTCATTATTGTGCAAAGCAACGAGTTTTCCACGGAAAACTGAAGCACCTGGCACAAAATTCGTCAATTCCGAGGCCAGAAAGAGGCTTTGCTCATAAATAACTATAAAAAAGGCATGTTCCTATCTGATTTTTATGGAAGAAAGTAAGAAATGCAGTGCTTGATCATTCAATTATTTCAAGGAAAGTCAGTGGTAATTAACATATTCAAAACGGATATCAATTAATGTGAGTATCAGCGAAAAACGCAACGGCGGAAACAATTATTGCTTCGAGAAAATATTGACGAGATGAAATGCTATGGCAGACATTGCGGAAGAGATCGTCAAGGGAAACTATAAAATTACGTAATAAGTAGCCTCGATCCGCATTCTGAACTGTTACAAAAACCAAATTTAATATAATTCGTGCAGGAACCGCTGAATCAAAACATTTGAAAGTCCCCCTCCCTTACTGGGTGTGTATTATCAAAAAGTGAACGCAAAATCCACTCATAATTTTTTCCGATTCTGTGCAACTATCACCTCATGTTTTTTGTATACTGTATTTAAAATTGTACCCACGGAGGAACCTGCAACATCTTTTCTATTGCATTGAGTGGTTTTTACAGGGGTTAATTCATAGTGAGATAATTAGTCAACGACTAATTTTGATTCTAAATTTGCTAATGCACCCTAGTAAAATGTATCCAAGCTTAGAATAATAAATAATCTAACTTAGTTGACTACATAGAATTGTTGGATTACTCGAAAATCATTTTCAATTCCCCCCGGAGGTATGCAAAACTAGGACAGGAAGGCTACATCCTGCCATTATTCGCCTTCTCTTAACAAATACAGCCAAAAAGAAGCATGAAAAAAAAGTGTATGAACTTCCTGGAAATATACCCACACATTCTTCTGACAGGATATATGGTAATGATTTGAAAGACTCACATAACAAGCAAACCCATTCACACAACCCGTGACGAAACCTTCGAACCTTCCCCAAAAAGCATTTGATAAATTTCTCTGCACTTTATTTTCGAATGCCCATTCATTGCCACCAGCAATGCCCGAAAAAAAACATTTCAGCGAATGTGACTGAGAAGGTAATTCAGAATTGGTGAATCTGTCTTTTGTGTCATCAACGAGGATTTCTTAAAAAAAAAGATTAATAGAAGAATGATCAACCTTCTCTTGGCTAAATCCAAGTGCAGCGATCAAAGCGAAGGAATTCCATTACTCACATGCACAACCTAATTAATCTTACTTATATTACGTAATAAATGCGGACTTTTTATAATGATTTTCTCTGCATAACGAATTTTTCCTGGTGGGGATCTTTCCTACCTTATGAGGTTTGGTTACAACAAAATTCTCTCTATATCAAATGTTTTCTGGTCCCTTGCATTTTGTTGTACAGAAAAGTTCTGTCTGTATGAGAAACTGAGCAATTAAAAAAAAACTTGACCAGCAAAGAGGGAAATCATCCTCACGTTTTAATTACGCATAAGAAGCAGTAATTTGTTGGAAAACAAAAACGCCGCCTTCAAACCTGGCATTGCGCGATGATGACGATGATCATCATTGTATTCCCCAGGCTTACTTCATGCATCCGGAAATTAACAGGCCCTCGAGCTCCGTCGACGACAACGACGACGACGACGACGACAACGAGGATCCCATGGCAGCTTTGATTTATAATACTGTACTGTATCCGTCCGGAAATGCGGGGTCGGAACGCGGGGAGAATGCCACATACGCAGTAGCCGACAACTCACCCGTGGCGGCGGTGGCGTTGGCGGCGGCGGCGGCGGTGGCCCATATAGCAGTCAAGCAGACTGACTGACTGGATTACATACAGCAGCGGCAGGCTTCCACAGCAGCAGCGATATAGGATTGCCAAACACGCACCATGGGGCTCTTATCTCTCTCTCTCTCTCTCTCTCTCTTGGGGCCCGGAGTTGCCTCAAGACCCTGAGCGATCACGTCTAGAGCGGGGGCTGCCCATATTATAGCAGTGCCCACGCCCGGGCAGACGTGTGTGAGGCAAGGCGAGGAGGAGGAGGAGGAAGAAGGAAGACGGTGGTGTGTTACCCATCATGAGAGCCACGGGTAGCGGGGCACTCGCTCCATCGGGCCTCCGTTGCGAAAACGCGGAAGAGGGTTTCCGGGCGTGGGACCTCATCACGTGCCGTGCGAGGCTTTGCCAACGCTCCATCAGCAGCAGCAGCAGCACCCGTGCTTATGCTATAAAGCCCTGTGCGTCTCAGCAAGCAAATGAATAAATAAAATAATACGTATACAGTACAGTACATGTATTTCCACAAATTACAGGTAAACCTCTGTATAAGTCGACTTTCAAGGGACCAGCAAATAAATCAGAGTTAGGGAAGGAAGCTTTTTTTTATGTGTGTGGGTAACATTCAAAAATTGCAGGAAATTGTAATGTGTGATATTCCGGTCCTTAAATTGCTTCTTAAATGAGTTGACAGGATGCAAAACTGGGTTTCTTTGCCCCATTAGTCTTCCACTTCCTTTCAAAACGCATCATGTTAATTTTTTTCTGTTGCTTTTCTTTTTCCTGTGTCAAGAAAATAATAGACAAGAAAGTGAGTTCATAAAAACATGGTAAAATACGACGCATCACAAATCTATTATAATTTGAGACGTATGTCTCCAAATATGAAAATAATTTGTAGTTTTAAGTGTTCATGAGGCAGCTGTGCGAAATTTTCCATATCATGAATTCCTGGAATAATGGAAATTGTTTCGAATTAGAATTGATGAACAGCCGCTAAAAAACATAACGATATATAAAAACGAGTTTTTGTTTGCTGTTCTGTATCAGCGAATCTAAGTTCCAGTAAATGAAACACATTTCCTGGCGAAGTTCCCCGATGATGATCATACACGTGATTCACCAGGAAACAAACGAAGTAAATCATACGGGGAAAAAAAGGGAAAAAACGGAAAGAAATAGAATTTGCACAGAATTTCGGAAAATGTGTGAATTATTTTTCAGGTTTTCAGAAAAGGCAAATTCTACTTTTTAGGGACAATTGTTTTGCCTCGGGTTTTCTATATTTTCCTGTACTGTGAACGATATGGTAGGACGAGTTTGCCATCTCGTACAGTATTCAATTTTTTTTTCATTTCTTAGGATTCGGGTGAACTAGGATTCATTATGTGGTGAAGAGAGATCGTTCTGTGAGTCAACTTGTGTGGGAAATGTTAGTTTTATCATGCGGAATCATAAATATTTTAGCCGTTTGTTGAATATGAAGCGTCATTATTAGGGAATCCAAAATCATTCAACCCGCGATTCAATCTGAATTGAGCTTTTCAGCATTCACAGTGCCTGTGTGGTTTCGGAAATCAGACCATCATTTTCCCTTATATAATAAAAATAATTCTGAAACTAAAATATAATGCATTATGCTCTTAGCAGGATATCTACGAGTCCCGTGTGATTCTTGAGGATTTATGCGGTACGCTTGAAGGACATTTTGCTGGAACGCCTCCATCCGAAAGATTCGACTGCTGAAGAATTTATTTTGCAGCACAGTGTACTTCTGTGGGCGGGGATCCGCTGGACGAGCAGCGGCACGTAAAAAGTAAGCAAAAGAAGTGGTAATTTGCAAATAACTAAAGTTCAGAAATGTACCGTTGACCATTGCTTTTTAATGCTTCTCATAAACGCGGAATCTTTCCAGCGCTTGATTTATATTAGCATTATTGATTCGGCGTAATCATAATTTTACATGGACGTGTGACGAAATCAGGAATCCCGCAGCCAACAGTACTCCTGAAACCAGTAATTTTCCGAAGGACGGTATAATTGAAACAAAAGAGAAAGGAAAAATAAAACTATAACCTGGTCTAATGAAACGCTGTAAGTTTCAACAGCGATGAAGTACAAGGAAGTTACGTAATTAATCTACCCATCAGCACTCCAAGCCATCGTTTTCTCATCAATATTTTCTGCTCCAGAGAAACTTTCACTGGGTAAAAAAAATCGAAACATTTATTTTCGGGAATCAAAATCATCTGCAATTTATTCATAAGATGATTTAAAAAAAATCCATGATTTTTCCGTAAGTTATCATCGTTCAAAGCGGTCTGTTGAGTTGGTGGTGGTTTCAGTGAATGGATCACGTGCTATTTCTCGAGAAATATAAAATGCTCCTTTTTTATACTCTTCTGAATACTGGGAATTACATTTATTTCCATTCGTATGTCTCATTTATGTACTGTAATTTTGATCCGTATATCTACCAAAAATATATTTAAACATTTTCCATATCGAAGAGCGAAAATAACTGTGTTTGTTGCTCATCAATATATTGCCCTCAGGTTGGGCACGTTTTTTGCATGCTTATAAAATTCGCGTATCTCTCAACTTCTACCAGCACGATAATGTATGAAGTATCATAGTAGAATAATGTTTTTTTAGACCTCCGGTACTAATTTGCTGAGAGAATCAATCCAGGGATTCGTTCAGGTTTTTAATTTCTATCTGTAAAAAGAAGCGCATTTCGTTTACGTTGATCTTTTCATCTGAATTATAATTTTTCAGACGTGTTGCTGCTGGTTACATGGAACTTGGAGCCTTCAGAAGTTCGTCCCAATTACGAAAGGCCACCCACAAGGTCGAAAGAGCGATAAGTCAGACGACTCATTATTTTATGGAAAGGCCCTTACACAACTTGTGCTGAACTTGTGCAAGAAAGACGCGTCGGAAGCCCGAGTAATTAACCGGTACAGTCGTCGTCGTCGACGAGCGACACTCGTCAGCGCGGCGGCCGCTAATCAACCTTCCGGGTTCCACTTTCGCTGACCCGGAGCCGACGACGCATTACGCGAACTTGTCCCTCAGCTTGTCAGTGTTACCTCATCGACTGTCGGCGTCGATGTCACTGACACGACATCGCCGACGTCGTCACGACACTGACGTAAGGGGGTGGAAATAAATAAAGGAATGATCGCGGCAATTAAAGCTCAGCTGCTTGGCGATCCTTGACCGCTTGCACTCTCGTAGTCTACTGTATGTGGGGGAATCCGGAAGAACGGAAACGATCCGTTTCCTCGAGCATTTTCTTTCCGTGGCACTTCCTGGATGCGAAGTTGATTTCTCTCTCTGCGAATTTACGGCGAAAGGATGACGAGAAGGAATTCTGAGGAAAGAATCGCAATTCTTGGTTCAGCGCTCGTGGGAAATGCGAACGCGAGTTCACAAGTTATGTTCGTAACGCACTCCAAATAAATGCGAAGGATCAATTGAATCTGAAGGGCTTTATTTTTATTTATGGTGAAGATTTTTTATTATTATCAATATTACCTAATTATGCAGGGGCATGTGAATATGTGCTAGTTTTGTTCCATGCACTGTCTGTCGTTACGAATACATTTTTTGCTTGAAATATTTGCATAACTTTCAGTGCTGAACACAAGTGAAGTCAATCCACTTTTTTTTTCTGGGTGATATTTTTCTTCATGTCACGAATGAATCTATATGAAATGCGATTATGGTTTCTCATTATCGCCTTTAACATGATTTTATTTGCTGGAAAAAGTGGAGTGACTCGAACTAAAATGGATAAATAACCGTTAATTTACCAAACGATCTGAAAAAAAACGAGATATCATTCGCAGTTCTGTGTTACGGAATGTGAAATCCAGTAAATTAATTATAGTTCTTGGTGAAATTCCTCTAATGATCACACACATAATTACCATGAAGAATTAAGGAACTCATGTGGCGAAAAAACTGAAAAAGTTGCACAAAATCTCTGATAATTAGTGGATTTTAGTGTGTCAGTTAATTTTCATTTTCAGAAGAGCCACTGCCTGCTTTGAAATTTTTTCCCTGAAATCACGGATGAATTGATGATTATGGATAGAAAATAATTTTAGTCATTTCCGGGTATATGTGGACTATCCATTGAATTAATCGATAGGGTTCTTAGTATTTCCGGAAATTTTCGTCGAAAAAACACTGTTCGTATCATTCTTGATCGCTTACGTTATCTCCGCATTTTAATATGTATTTCATTGATTAATTTCAACAATAAACTATGTCAAGTTGCATAAAAATGAGAATATCAATGCGTTCATATTTTTTCATTCCCCCCTTGATTGACCTGGTTCAATTTTCATGCGTGTTTTAACCCTCTCCAATAAATTAGGTGTAATAGCGGAAATCCCAAATCATAGATAATGAAATCCGTCATCGTTAGGCAATAAAACCTGTCATAATTCGGTCATCACGTGGAATCGCGAATCTCGCAGAATCTGCCTCATTGTGTCTACTCATCATTTAGATTGTACGCCAAACCACACGACGATCAGCAAACTATCACTGCAGCATTTTTCCATTATCTCTTCTTTCTCTTCGCTCATCGCTGTTCGTTAGAAGTCGGTTCTTCATTGTTGATTCGGCGATGAGGAATGTTTTTTTCAGGAAGGAGAGCCAAAGATTTCGGATCTGTCGCAATATCCGAGTAGACTTTCACTGCTTCTGCTGCTATCAAAGACTCTAGTCTAGTAGTGAGCGTAATAAAGGAGGAAATTTCGGCGTGGAAATCGTTTCCGAGGGACTCGTTCCTGTTCTTCGCAGGCACGACAAGTACCTTTCGAATATTTCGCGCCCACGTGGCCGAGTCGTGCCAACGATGTGGATGAGAGTCGATGCCGTCATCGTCGACGACAATAAAAGTCAATCCTCATTCTTCTCACCGGGATCCCGACAACATTCCTCGCGATTTCCTCGCTTTCATCCAACTGACTTCCGGAACAAATAACGAAGAACGAAAAAACAAAAACATTGACGAAGGAAGAAATCAAAGTGATATACGATTGACGAGCGATTCTTTGTTCCTGTGATGGTCGTGGCGTCAGAGGAATTCGACACTCGGATCCGTGGTCCGTGAAATTCCGCGCGAATGGCCCGGGGGCTGGGTCATAAATCCGATGGGTCTTTCACATTCCATCATTGAAATGCAGCTGATCCGATTTTCGCTCATATATCCAGGTTGAACTGAACGGAAGCCAGATGAGGATTGCGTCAATAATTGCACACCCCGCAAAAAATTTCAACCGTCCCACGTGTATTTAAAAACAAAAACCAGAGTTGTAAGTTTCACAGAATATTTTACAATAGAATTGAAAATCTTTCAAACGACAATTTTGACCACCTGCCCGTATATTGGTTGGATAATCTACAGCTGATGCGTTCAATCGGGTTTCCTTGGAGTCCTATTATACGACCAAAGCGGGCCTCTTGCATCTTTAAGGTGCTAATCTTTGGTTGTTTCAGCTAAATAAAAAAATTGAATTGCATCGAAGGTACATCAGCAATAAAGTTCTGAGCACAATATAGAGACGAGTCTGTAATTCACGGTACATGAAAGTGACCATGAAGAGAACGTACAGTACTGTACAGTATTATTTTTTTAATATTTACGAAGGAAAATAGTTATACGTACAGTATGCCGGGCAGAATCTCGTTATAACGAATAATCGATTACCAGCCGGTATGCGTTTTTTAGTTCCCTACTCGCATCAATAGTAACGAATCCAAATGTAATTCGAGTTTCTTAATACTGTGACGAAGATATTTACTGGTCACAATGGGGTTGTTGTACAAATTTTTTTCATTTTACTATGCATAGGCATATATAGCTGGCTTTTCAGTTTTAAGCCATCAAAAGCGTCGCAAAAGGAAAAATATTTTGCCAAAAAGTTCAGTGAGCGAAAACGATTGAGAAACTCGATCTAAAGCATTTTCTGGTTCTCTTGAATAAGTACAGTACACGTAGTGAAAAATTCTATGGAGGAATGATTGCTATCAATCGAAATTTTGGGCGGTGTCGGGTGTTATGGTGCACAGTATTTTGCAATTTTACTATCCAGAAGACCTTCTTTTGTCGTTTCACGCTTGGTAAAGCTGCCAACGATTTTATATTCAGCATAAATGCATCAGGTGCACCAGCACGGAGTTATGACGCGTTACAATTTGAATCCCAGTTTTTAGTAAAAAAAAAAATTGAAAGCTTTGAGAATTATTACAACATTTGTCATTACCGTAATGTGATGCTTGATGAAAGCTCGCGATAGAAGTTATTGAATATTTTTTATTAAAAGATATTTCTACACTAGGCATACAGTATAAGGGCTGTCCAACTTCTGATTGGCCTTGAATATTTATAGAATAGATACAGTAAGACCTTGATAAGTCAAACTCCCTAAGTCAAATACCTCCTTCAGTCAAATTCAAGTTCCCCTCTGAATTCCCTTAGAAACAATGCTTTAAAAACCTCTCTGAATTGGACTATTTTCCTCTTGAATCTCCATAAGTTGAATTTTCTGAGGCCTTTTGATTATTGTATTCTTGACAGGGAAAATAGAAAAACAATACAAATTGAATATCATGTGTTTCAAAAGGAAGTAGATGACTAATTGAGAAAATGAATCCTTGCCTCCAAGTTCAGCATCCCATCAACTTAGTTGAGAAGGCCCAAAATATCACCATTCACTATTTTGTGAAATATTTCTGTTTCTTATAACACATTTTCTTGGTTCTGTAATGCAAACCTCCATGACTCAAATCCTCCCTAAGTTGAAACCTCCATAAGTTGAATATTTTTGCTGCTCCCCTGAAATTTGATTTGGAGAGGTTTGACTGGGGAAACGGACAATTCCCCCGATTCTAATTCCCCCGCCTCTATTCCCCCCGCTCTAAAATCCCTGATCCTAAAATCCCCGACGTTTATTCCCCCTGGTGTCTAATTGCCCCTCAAAAATGCAAAATCCCCAAAAATACAAAATATCACCAAAAATACAAAATATCACCAAAAATGAAAAAAATTCGGCCGAAATCGGATTATTTTTGTATGCTGTGGTGTTTTAAGTTTTCTGAAGGTCAGAAAAGACCTTCCAGCACCCGACTCCGTTTCAACCCTAATTAGGTTCTTTTTCGGGTAACGAATCGTATCCTAAAGAAATTAAAAGGGTGTTTTAAAAAGACATGTTTTTCTTTTTTTAATTGATTTTTCCCCAACTTCATCCTCAAATCCCTTTTTCTACCCTGAAGTGAGCAGAAGAAGAGGGATGCCAACCTGAAGAATCTGTGTCAATTGTTCAACAGGCATGAAATTAGTCTGCAAATTTTTTTGAAGTAAACAGCTAAAGCAGTGAAACTGAGATACAATTAATAATTTTTTTATTGCTGATGCGGCTTTTTCTTTACATTTTTTTTATTTTCAATTTTTACTTTTTTGTTTCTTTTTTTCAAATTTTACGTTTTTTCATTTTTACGTTATTTTAATTGTTATTCAATTATACTTGTTAAATTCAATTTTTGTCACTCAGAAATAAGAA
>CAJPEX010006190.1:0-13457 GCA_905338405.1 Notodromas monacha | reverse complement strand
AACAGTGGGGAGTTGAATGCATCTTGCCTAGTACATCAAGAGGCTTCTCAATGAGTTGAGAGAACTGGAAAAATGTGGCATCTCTCTACCATGGGGTGAGATGTCAATTTTTTCTATTTCAAACACCTCATTAGAAAGAACACAGTAGTCAGTTTTGTGGATTAAATCTAGAAGAAAATTTGTTGTGAGTTGAGGAATATGAAGAAAGGTTGAATCTTCAAACAGGTGCAACCCCTCTTCATTTGATACACCTCTTAGGCAGAAGGACATTAAATTCACTTATTTCTGCTGTAAAAATAATCTTTATGGAAACTCTGGTTTTAATGACAAAAGTAAAAAAAAGGTGTATAAAAGAGAAAGATGTAAAGTGGGTTTTTAGGGGTTTCTGAACAAAAATGAAGCATTTTGTGTGAAGCATTAGTCAACAGTTTTCGAGGAACTTTAGCTTTGATCAAAATATTGTGACCATAAAGGAATTTTTAGAATTTGGAATGTAGAGAACATGGGGTTATATACATGTGGGAGCAGATGGTCCAAAAGTTAATGAGTAAATTTATTTTGATTGTAGAGTGTTTGTGGTTGAGATGACACATTTTTGTATCTTGTTTGTATAAATGTTTGGAATTACAGAGGGTTTTGATACATGAATGTGGACTTCTTGTTGGTGGAACTAAGACCCATGAAGCATGTAAGACAGGTCAAAGAAGGGAAAATGTGAAATTCATTTTGAAACTTCTCTGTAAGAAAGCCTAGTAGCAGTGGGGTGTTGAAGTCATCTAGCCTAGTACGTCATGAGGCTTCTCAAAGGGAGGTGAAAAGTAAAGAATATTGACCTCAACTTGAACATTTGGAAGTGGTACATGCAGATTTGAAAGTTGTGTAGATGTTTTTAATTCCATGGCATATAATCCAAGATTTAAATTGTGTAATTGCAGAGTGGTTTGAATTATGAATACAGACTGCTTGTGGTTGAAACTAAGAGCCATGAAGTATTTAATGCAGGTTAAACAAGGGAAATGTAAAATACATTTTAAGACTTTTCGGTAAGAAAGCATAAAACAGTGGGGAGTTGGATGCATCTTGCTTAGTACATCAGGAAGCTTCTCAATGAGATGGAAGAACTGGAAAAAATGTGGCATCTCTCTACCATAGGGTGAGATGCCACTTTTTTCCTATTTCAAACACCTCATTAGAAAGAACACAGTAATCATTTTTGTGGGTTGAACCTAGAAGAAAATTTGTTGTGACTTGAGGAATATGAAGTAGGTTTTAATCTTTGAAGAGGTGCAACCCATGTTCATTTGTTGCACCTCCTAGGTAGGACATTAAATTCACTTGTTGCCCCTGTAAAAATAATCATTATGGAAACTCTGGTTTTAATGCCAAAAGTAAAATAAAAAAGTGTATAAAAGAAAAAAACAGAAGTTTTTGAGGGGTTTCTGAACAGAAATGAATCATTTCAATTGCAGCATTAGTTTACAGTTTTAGAGGAACATTAGTTGAGATTAAAACATTGTGACCATAAATTAATTTGTGGGACTTGGAATTTGGAGAACAAGAGGGGAAAAACATGTGGGAGCAGATGATCCAGAAGTTAACAAGTAAATTTATTTTGATTGTAGAGTGTTCTCGGTTGAGAAAACAAATTCCTGATGTACTAGCCTAGTACATCAGGAGGCGTCTCAATGGGAGGTGAGAAGTAAAGATAATGGACCTCAACAAAAACTTTTGAAAGTGGTACATGTAGATTTGGAAGGTGTGTGAATGTTTTGAACCACAGGGCTTATTCTCCAAGATTTGAATTGTGGAATGACAGTGGGATTTTAAACATGAATGCAGACTTCTTGTGGGTGTAACTAAGACCCACAACGCATGTAAGACAGGTTAAAGAAGGGAAAATGTGAAATCCATTTTGAAACTTCTAAGTAAGAAAGCCTGATAACTTTGGGGTGAGAAGTCATCTAGCCTAGTACATCAGGAGTCTTCTCAATGGGAGATAAAAAGTTAAGATAATGGACCTCAACAAGAACATTTGAAAGTGGTACATGTAGATTTGAAAGGTGTGTAAATGTTTTGAACCACAGGGCTTATTCTCCAAGATTTAAATTGTGGAATGACAGAGGGATTTGATACATGAATGGAGACTTCTTGTGGGTGTAACTAAGACTCATGATGCATGTAAGACAGGTTAAAGAAGGGAAAATGTAAAATCCATTTTGAAACTTCTCTGTAAGTAAGTCTAAAAACAGTGGGGTGTTGAAGTCATCTAGCCTAGTATGTCAGGAGGCTTCTCAATGGGAGATGAAAAGTAAAGATAATGGACGTCAACAAGACCATTTAGAAGTGGTATATGTAGATTTGAAAGGTGTGTAAATGTTTGGAATTACAGAGGGTTTTGATACATGAATGTATACTTTTTGTGGGTGTAACTAAGACCCATGAAGCAAGTAAGACAGGTTAAAGGAGAGGGAATGTAAAATCCATTTTGAAACTTCTCTGTAAGGAAGCTTACTAACAGTTGGGTGTTGAAGGCATCTTGCCTTGTACGTCAGGAGGCTTCTCAATGGGATGTGAAAAGTGAAGACAATGGACCTCAACAAGAACATCTAGAAGTGGTACATGTTGATATGAAAGGTGTATAAATGTTTTGAACCACAGGGCGTATGCTCCAAGATTTAAATGGTGGAATTGCAGACGGGTTTGAAGCATAAATGTAGACTGTGTTTGGTTGAAACTAAGAGCCATGAAGCATGTAATGCTGGTGGAACTAGAGGTAATGTAAAATACATTTTGAATCTTTTCTGTAAAAAAGTGTAAAACAGTGAGGAGTTGAATGCATCTTGCCAAGTACATCAGGAGACTTCTCAATGAGTTAAGAGCACTGGAAAAATGTGGCATCTCTCTACCATGGGGTGAGATGTAACTTTTTTGCATTTGAAACCCCTCATTAGAATGAACACAGTAGTCAGTTTTGTTGGTTAAAGCTAGAAGAAAACTTTTTGGGAGTTTAGGAATATGAAGGAGGGTTGAATCTTTGAAGAGGTGCAACCCCTCTTCCTTTGGAACACCTCCTAGGCAGAAGGACATTAAATTCACTTATTTCCCCTTCAAGAATAATCATTATGGAAACTCTAGTTCTAATGGCAAAAGTAAAAAAAAAATGTACAAAAGAGAAAGATGGAAAGGGAGTGTCTTGGGGGTTCCTGACCAAAAATAAGCATTTTGTGTGCAGCATTAGTCTACAGTTTTAGAGGAACATTAGCTGTGATGAAAATATTGTGGCCAAAAAATTTTTTTTAGAATTTGGAATGTAGAGAACATGGGGGTATAAACATGTGGGAGCAGATGGTCCAAAAGTTAACAAGTAGATTTATTTTGATTGTAGAGTGTTTGTGGTTGAAACAACAAATTTTTGGGGGGTTCTATAGGCTTCAGTATAAGGGGGAACATCACTTTGAATGGGAACAATGTGTCAATGTGCTTCAGTTTTATGGGGAAGGTTAAAAAGAAAGATAATGGACCTCAACAAGAACATTTAGAAGTGTTACATGTTGATTCAAAAGGTGTGTAAATGTTTGGAACCTCAGGGCCTATACTCCAGGATTTGAATTGTGGAATTACAGAGGAGTTTGATACATGAATGTAGACTTCTTGCGGATGAAACTTAGACCCATGAAGCATGTAAGGCAGGTTGAAGATGGGAAAATGTAAAATCCATTTTGAACCTTCTCCATAAGAAATCCTAATAAAAATAAGGTGTTGAAGCCATCTAGGGTAGTACGTCCGAAAGCTTCTTCCTGAAAGGTGAAAAGTAAAGATAATGGAACTCAACAAGAACATTTAGAAGTGGTAGATGTAGATTTGAAAGGTGTGTAAATGTTTTGAACCACAGGGCATATGCTCCACAATTTAAATTGTGGAATTGCAGAGGTGTTTGAAACATGAATGCAGACTGCTTGTGGTTGAAACTAATAGCCATGAAGCATGTAATGCAGGTTAAAGAAGGGGAAATGTCAAATACAGTTTAAAACTTTTCTGTAAGAAAGCCTAATAACAGTGGGGTGTTGAAGTCATCTAGCCTAGTATGTCAGGAGGCTTCTCAATGGTAGATGAAAAGTAAAGGTAATGGACCTCAACAAGAACATTCAGAAGTGGTACATGTAGATTTGGAAGGTGTGCAAATGTTTGGAATTACAGAGGGTTTTGATACATATATGTAGACTTTTTGTGGGTGTAACTAAGACCCATGAAGCATGTAAGACAGGTTAAAGAAGGGGAAATGTAAAATACATTTTGAAACTTCTCATTAAGAAAGCGTAATAACAGTGGGGTGTTGAAGTCATCTAGCCTAGTATTTCAGGAGTTTTCTCAATGGGAGGTGAAAATACAAGATAATGGACCTCAACAAGAACATCTAGAAGTGGTACATGTTGATTTGAAAGGTGTGTAAATGTTTTGAATCACAGGGTGTATCCTCCAAGATTTAAATTGTGGAATTGTAGAGGGGTTTTAAACATGAATGTAGACTGCGTGTGGTTGAAACTAAGAGCCATGAAGTATGTAAAGCAGGTTGAACTAGAGGAAATGTAAAATAAATTTTGAATCTTTTCTGTAAAAAAAGTGTTAAACAGTGAGGAGTTGAAGGCATTTTGCCTATGACATCAGGATGCTTCTCAATGAGTTGAGAAAACTGGAAAAATGTGGTATCTCTCTACCATGGGGTGAGATGTCACTTTTTTATTTCAAACCCCTCATTAGAATGAACACAGTAGTCAGTTTTGTTGGTTAAATCTATAAGAGAACTTTTTGTGAATTCAGGAATATGAAGGAGGGTTGAATCTTTGAAGAGGTGCAACCCCTCTTCATTTGGAACACCTCCTGGGCAGAAGGACATTAAATTCAATTATTTCCCCTTCAAGAATAATCATTATGGAAAGTCTGGTTCTAATGGCGAAAGTAGAAAAAAAAAGCTGTACAAAAGAGAAAGATGCAAAGGGAGTGTCTAGGGGTTTCTGAGCAAAAATAGGCATTTTGTGTGCAGCATTAGTCTACAGTTTTAGAGGAACATTAGCTGTGATCGAAATATTGTGACCATAAAATTTTTTTTAGAATTTGGAATGTAGAGAACAGGGGGGTATAAACATGTGGGACTAGATGGTCCAAAAGTTAACAAGTAAATTTATTTTGATTGTAGAGTGTTTGTGGTTGAAACAACAAATTTTGGGGGGGGGGGGGGTTCTATAGGCCAGGGCTTTTCAACCTTTTTCAGGCACGTACCCCTTTTCACCCTCTGGAACATGCGTGTACCCCTAGTGACTTGAAATGTAGGTGTAAATCTTATAATAGCCATGTGTACAGAATTATAATTGAAAATTTTCATAATTACCTTCAAAATATAATTTAATCCCTGAATTAAAAAAAATTAATTATCGTCTACTTGAAGAAATGTACGGTACTTACTCTTGATGAGAAATTCCAGACCTTCTGGATCCAGAAAAATAACTACCCATGATTAATTTATGAAAAAATAATTATATGTTGGTTAGGATTTGAAATTTGCATAATTTTAGGAAAAGTCGTATGATTGCCTTACATTTTGATAAAATGTGAAAAAATTGAGGAGTCCTAACCAGGTAAATGGGCATCACAATATGATTTGTTTTTATTTCGTATGTGACAAACACATTTTTTGCATTTTTATTTACCCAGAAACCTGGCAAACTTGCAAAACCAATTTTTGATTTTTACCACAGCACAAAAATTAGGAATAATCAGAATTTGTGGACAATCTTTTTGGGCTTATAAAAAGGTTGTCCACAAACTGTGATCATCAGACTGGTGCATCCCCATTTACCTCGATGCATTACTTATTCATGATTTTTGCAGGTGTATTTTCAAGAAAAACAATAAGGCCTCTTTTCTAGATTAGGAAATAATTATTTCAATGCAGTACAAATTCCATACTACAGTTGTGGCACTGAGCATGGGTTCAGTGAACAAAACTTGGAGTTCAGGAGAGGAATCAGGCCACAGAATTTCCTGCAGCAGTGGTAAGGTATAATGACACAATGGAAACACCACTCTGTTGTCTGTATACTTGGCATAGAAAAATACAGCAGAACTACAAAAATGTCCTTCCAGATGCATTCAAAAAAACTGCTGGGAATTTTTCATATGACTTTTGTACTATGGCCATTAAGAACCAACACTCATACTCAAAATGTCCAATTTGAGAGGGGGTGGGAAAAATTATGCATGCCATCCTTTCCCTGGGATGGATGGAACCTTTGCTGCCATATTGGGGACCCTTGTGGAACCTATCCACTATTCAGGTCACCCAAATTTGCAGGATATGGCAATCGCTTCCACCAGCAAAGCCATTTTTGGATTCCCTGACAACATTCAGAGGGCAACAAGTCACTCATCAACAATCATCCAAAGGCAAAAGTATCATTTTTATTCCATTTTTAATCAATTTTTTAAATTTTAGCATAGCAAAAAGTTTTATTTTTTGCCTACATTCTCTTTAGTCCAACAATAATTGTATTGTATTTTTTGATTAATTTTTAAATCTACAAAACAGTGCTTGTATTCTGCTCAACAGATGAGCAGTTGAACAATGTGCCATTTTTCTGACAAACATGAAACTTTTCTGACAACATTCTTTGATCAAAAGAAAGGGAGTGCAACTGTGCATATTTTCTGCCATGGGCAAGGAAAAAACTCAGCATTTTAATTACTAGTTCCTCACTGTGCTGTTCAATTTTTGAATTATTCCTGGAAATATCATGGTGAGGATGCATGTCTGTTGTTCCTGTAAATTGAATACAGAACTGTTTTCAAATCATGTTCTTCAGAATAAAAGAAAGGAAACTGTTCAACTCTTAATCTGCTGAACAGAAAACAAGCACAATTTTGTAAATTTAAAAGATAAGCCAAAAAATATGATGCAAATGATTTAGGACAAATGATTAATTTGGGCAAAATAAATCACAAATTTCCCTGGGCTACAACTTTATAGAAATGGAATAATTAAAAATAGAATTATTAGTTGTCACCTTTGGTCATATTTTCCTGCGTGAGTTGTCCCAGATCCCTTTTTTTTTTTTGGACAGTGGGCGCGTACCCCCTGGCAAGCACTTGCGTACCCCTTGGGGTACGAGTACCACCAGTTGAAAAGCCCTGCTATAGGCTTCAGTATAAGGGGGAACATCAGTTTAAATGGGAACAATGTGTCAATGTGCTTCAGTTTTAGGTGGAAGGTTAAAAGGAAAGATAATGGACCTAAACAAGAAAATTTAGAAGTGTTACATTTTCACTTAAAAGGTGCGTGAATGTTTGGAATCTCAGGGCCTATACTCCAAGATTTAAATTGTGGAATATCAGAGGAGTTTGATACATGAATGTAGACTTCTTGTGGATGAAACTTAGACCCATGAAGCATGCAAGACAGGTTGAAGATGGGAGAATGTAAAATCCATTTTGAAACTTCTCCATAAGAAAGCCTAATAACAGTAAAGTGTTGAAGCCATCTAGGGTAGTACGTCAGGAAGCTTCTCCCTGAAAGCTGAAAAGTAAAGATAATGGAACTCAACAAGAACATCTAGAAGTGGTACATGTTGATTTGAAAGGTGTGTAAATGTTTTGAATCACAGGGCATATCCTCCAAGATTTAAATTGTGGAATTGCTGAGGGGTTTGAAACATGAATGTAGACTGCGTGTGGTTGAAACTAATAGCCATGAATCATGTAATGCAGGTTGAACTAGAGGAAATGTAAAATACATTTTGAATTTTTTCTGTAAAATAGTGTAAAACAGTGAGGAGTTGAATGCATCTTGCCCAGTACATCTGGAGGCTTCTCAATGAGTTGAGAGAACTGGAAAAATGTGGCATCTCTCTACCATGGGATGAGATGTCAATTTTTTCTATTTCAAACCCCTCATTAGAATGAACACAGTAGTCAGTTTTGTTGGTTAAATCTAGAAGAAAACTTGTTGTGAGTTTAGGAATATGAAGGAGAGTTGAATCTTTTAAGATGTGCAACCCCTCTTCCTTTGGAACTCCTCCTAGGCAGAACGACATTAAATTCACTTATTTCCCCTTTAAGAATAAACATTATGAAAACTCTGGTTCTAATTGCAAAAGTAAAAAAAAAGCTGTACAAAAGAGAAAGATGCAAAGGGAGTGTCTAGCGGTTTCTGAACAAAAATAAGCATTTTGTATGCAGCATTAGTCTACAGCTTTAGAGGAACATTAGCTGTGATCAAAATATTGTGACCATAAAAAATTTTTTAGAATTTGGAATGTAGAGAACATGGGGGTTTAAACATGTGGGAGCAGATGGTCCAAAAGTTAACAAGTAAATTTATTTTGNAATACATTTTGAATCTTTTCTGTAAAAAAGTGTAAAACAGTGAGGAGTTGAATGCATCTTGCCTAGTACATCTGGAGGCTTCTCAATGAGTTGAGAGAACTGGAAAAATGTGGCATCTCTCTACCATGGGGGGAGATGTCAATTTTTTCTATTTCAAACCCCTCATTAGAATGAACACAGTAGTCTGTTTTGTTTGTTAAATCTAGAAGAAAACTTGTTGTGAGTTTAGGAATATGAAGGAGGGTTGAATCTTTGAAGAGATTCAACCCTCAGGAGGCTTCTCAATGGGAGGTTAAAAGTGAATATAATGGACCCAAACAAGAACATTTAGAAGTGGTACATGTAGATTTGAAAGGTGTATAAATGTTTTGAACCACAGGGCGTATGCTCCAAGATTTAAATTGTGGAATCGTAGAGGGTTTTGAAACATGAATGTAGACTGCGTGTGGTTGAAACTAAGAGCCATGAATCATGTAATGCAGGTTGAACTAGAGGAAATGTAAAATACATTTAGAAAATTCTCTGTAAGAAAGCCTAATAACAGTGGGGTGTTGAAGTGATCTAGCCTAGTATTGCAGGAGGCTTCTCAATGGGAGGTGAGAAGTAAAGATAATCAACCTCAACAAGAACATTTAGAAGTGGTACATGTAGATTTAAAAGGTGTGTAAATGTTTGGAATTACAGAGGGTTTTGATACATAAATGTAGACTTCTTGTGGCTGTAACTAAGACCCATGAAGCATGTAGGACAGGTTGAAGAAGAGGAAATATACAATACATTTTGAAACTTCTCTGAAGGAAAGCCTAATGACAGTGGGGTGTTGAAGTCATCTAGCCTAGTATTTCAGGAGTCTTCTGAATGGAAGGTGAAAAGAAAAGATAATGGACCTCAACAAGAACATCTAGAAGTGGTACATGTTGATTTGAAAGGTGTTTAAATGTTTTGAATAACAGGGCGTATCCTCCAAGATTTAAATTGTGGAATTGCTGAGGGGTTTGAAACATGAATGTAGACTACGTGTGGTTGAAACTAAGAGCCATGAATCATGTAATGCAGGTTGAACTAGAGGAAATGTAAAATACATTTTGAATCTTTTCTGTAAAAAAGTGTAAAACAGTGAGGAGTTGAATGCATCTTGCCTAGTACATCTGGAGGCTTCTCAATGAGTTGAGAGAACTGGAAAAATGTGGCATCTCTCTACCATGGGGGGAGATGTCAATTTTTTCTATTTCAAACCCCTCATTAGAATGAACACAGTAGTCAGTTTTGTTGGTTAAATCTAGAAGAAAACTTGTTGTGAGTTTAGGAATATGAAGGAGGGTTGAATCTTTGAAGATGTGCAACCCCTCTTCCTTTGGAACTCCTCCTAGGCAGAACGACATTAAATTCACTTATTTCCCCTTTAAGAATAAACATTATGGAAACTCTGGTTCTAATTGCAAAAGTAAAAGAAAAAGCTGTACAAAAGAGAAAGATGCACAGGGAAAGTCTGGGTGTTTCTGAACAAAAATGAGCATTTTGTGTGCAGGATTAGTCTACAGTTTTTCAGGAACATTAGTTGTGATTGACATATTGTGACCATAAAGAAATTTGTAGAATTTGGAATGTAGAGAACATGAAGGTATAAACATGTGGAAGCAGATGGGCTGAAAGTAAACAAGTAAATTTATTTTGATTGTAGAGTATTTGTGGTTGAGATAACACATTTTTGGGGGGTTCAATAGGCTTCAGTATAAGGGGGAACATCAGTTTAAATGGGAACAATGTGTCAATGTGCTTCAGTTTTAAGGGGAAGGTTAAGAGGGAAGATAATGGACCTCAAGAAGAACATTTAGAAGTGTTACATGTTGATTTAAAAGGTGTGTAAATGTTTGGAACCTCAGGGCCTACACTCCAAGATTTAAATTGTGGAATTACAGAGGAGTTTTATACATGAATGTAGACTTCTTGTGGATGCAACTTAGACCCATGAAGCATGTAAGGCAGGTTGAAGATGGGAAAATGTAAAATCCAAATTGAAACTTCTCTGTAAGAAAGCTTACTAACCCTGGGGTGTTGAAGGCATTTAGCCTTGTACATCAGGAGGCTTCTCAATGGAAGGTGAAAAGAAAAGATAATAGTCCACAACAAGAACATCTAGAAGTGGTACATGTTGATTTGAAAGGTGTGTAAATGTTTTGAACCACAGGGCGTATGCTCCAAGATTTAAATTGTGGAATTGCAGAGGCGTTTGAAACATGATTTTATACTGCTTGTGGTTGAAACTGATAGCCATTAAGCATGTAATGTAGGTTAAACAAGGTGAAATTTAAAATACAGTTTAAAACTTTTCTGTAAGAAAGCCTGATAACAGTGGGGTGTTGAAGTCATCTAGCCTAGTATGTCAGGAGGCTTCTCAATGGGAGGTGAAAAGTAAAGATAATGGACCTCAACAAGAACATTCAGAAGTGGTACATGTAGATTTGGAAGGTGTTTAAATGTTTGGAATTACAGAGGGTTTTATTTGAAACATGTATGTCGACTATTTGCGGGTGTAACTAAGACCCATGAAGCATGTAAGACAGGTTAAAGAAGGGGGAATGTAAAATCCATTTTGAAACTTTTCAGTGAGAAAGCCTAATACCAGTGGGGTGTTGAAGCCATCTAGGGTAGTATGTCAGGAAGCTTCTCCCTGGAAGGTGAAAGGTAAAGATAATGGAACTCAACAAGAACATTTAAAAGTGGTACATGTAGATTTGAAAGGTATGTAAATGTCTTGAACCACAGGGCTTATCCTCCAAGATTTGAATTGTGGAATTACAGAGGTGATTGAAACATGAATTTAGACTGCTTGTGGTTGAAACTAATAGCCATGAAGCATGTAATGCAAGTTAAAGAAGGGGAAATGTGAAATACAGTTTAAAACTTTTCTGTAAGAAAGCCTAATAACAGTGGGGTGTTGAAGTCATCTAGCCTAGTATGTCAGGAGGCTTCTCAATGGGAGGTGAAAAGTAAAGATGNCAATGCTTATATTTTCAGAAAATGACAGTGGAAGTTGTGAACATTGTTGTATGAATTGTGCAGTGTATTTTGTGTGATGGACTGTATTCATATGCCGATTATTTGTCCTTTAACAGGAAAGAGTCGTGTATGCTGTAAAACTTTCTAGAGCAAAAATTCTCTGTTGAAGCCAATCTGTTATCTAAAAATTTTGAATCGAATATATATCTGAGATAGTGTAAAACTTGTAAACTCAGCCTTCATTTATTTGCGAAATTCATCATCTAGACGACAGGCAGATAGGCTTGGATCATAGCTACTGGAAGTCACCTCATCACCGTCCTACTTCATCAATCTACGACAACTTGGACTCAACTCCAACCCCATCAAACCCAGGATTCGGCAAGCCACACTCAGTGTGTGTTAAAAAATTTGTGAATAGCCTCCAGTGCATGGAAGGCGTCGGCGTTGAAAAATAAAAGACCCAGACGTTGCGAGTGAAACAAACATTTTCACAGGTACATGTAGATTTGGAAGGTGTTTAAATGTTTGGAATTACAGAGGGTTTTAATTGATACATGTATGTTGAGTTTTTGTGGGTGTAACTAAGACTCATGAAGCATGTAAGACAGGTTAAAGAAGGGGGAATGTAAAATCCATTAACTTTGAAAAGTCACTCTTTCGGATTATTGTCACCCCACAACTTCGGTAGATCCCATCATACAGTCCTTCGAAGAGGGACCTTCCACTTTCCATTTCTATTACCTTGAGTTGTTCTTGTAAATTTTCTGGTACATGTAGATTTGAAGGGTATGTAAATGTTTTGAACCACAGGGCTTATCCTCCAAGATTTAAATTGTGGAATTGCAGAGGTGATTGAAACATGAATTTAGACTGCTTGTGGTTGAAACTAATAGCCATGAAGCATGTAATGCAAGTTAAAGAAGGGGAAATGTGAAATACAGTTTAAAACTTTTCTGTAAGAAAGCCTAATAACAGTGGGGTGTTGAAGTCATCTAGCCTAGTATGTCAGGAGGCTTCTCAATGGGAGGTGAAAAGTAAAGATGATGGACCTCAACAGGAGCATTCAGAAGTGGTACATGTAGATTTGGAAGGTGTGTAAATGTTTGGAATTACAGAGGGTTTTATTTGATACATGTATGTTGACTGTTTGCGGGTGTAACTAAGACCCATGAAGCATGTAAGACAGGTTAAAGTAGGGGGAATGTAAAATCCATTTTGAAACTTCTCTGTAAGGAAGCTTACTAACATTGGGGTGTTGAAGGCATCTAGCCTTGTACATCAGGAGGTTTTAGACCCATGAAGCATGTAAGACAGGTTAAAGTAGGGGGAATGTAAAATCCATTTTGAAACTTCTCTGTAAGGAAGCTTACTAACATTGGGGTGTTGAAGGCATCTAGCCTTGTACATCAGGAGGTTTTTCAATGGAAGGCGAAAAGAAAAGATAATGGACCTAAACAAAAACACCTAGAAGTTGTACATGTCAATTTGAAAGGCGTGTAAATGTTTTGAACCACAGGGTGTATGCTCCAAGATTTAAATTGTGGAATTGCAGAGGGGTTTGAAGCATGAATGTGGACTGCGTGTGGTTGAAACTAAGAGCCATGAAGCATTTAATGCATGTTGAACTAGAGGAAATGTAAAATACATTTTAAATCTTTTCTGTAAAAAAGTGTAAAAAAGCGAGGAGTGGAATGCATCTTACCTAGTACATCAGGAGGCTTCTCCTTGAGTGGAGAGAACTGGAAAAATGTGGCATCTCTCTACCATGGGGTGAGATGTCACTTTTTTATATTTCAATCCCCTCATTAGAATGAACACAGTAGTCAGTTTTGTGGATTAAATCTAGAAGAAAAATTGTTTTCAGTTGAGGAATATGAAGGAGAGTTGAATCTTTGAAGAGATTCAACCCTCAGGAGGCTTCTCAATGGGAGGTTAAAAGTGAATGTAATGGACCCAAACAAGAACATTTAGAAGTGGTACATGTAGATTTGAAAGTTATGTAAATGTTGGGAACCACAGGGCTTATACTCCACGATTTAAATTGTGGAATTACAGAGGGTTTTGATTCGTGAATGTAG